>CM075004.1:28528540-28551057 GCA_037576675.1 Pangasius sanitwongsei | reverse complement strand
TATTTTTGATAGACTTCAAAGCACTATTGTAAGTCGCTCTGGATAAGGGCGTCTGCCAAATGCCGTAAATGTAAATAGTGATGAATCACTGCCCCTCCACCCCATCTTCTTCCTGTCTGTAGGCAGAAAACCTGAACAAGCACATTCGGTTCCTTCAGGATCATGGTGCTACATTACATTTGTATAATTCAATGATTCTGTATAAAATCTATAGTAATTTGAAAAAAAAACTGTCTATGAAAGTTTGGCTATGAATATAATTTATACAATTTTCCTCCAAAACAAAAAAGATAATCCAAATTTAGTGAACCAGACTAGCCATGTTTTATGTCCAGCATGTGCTTCATTTGTTTTGCACTGGAGCTGCAAGAAGTAAAGATAATAACACATTCATGAAAAACAGTCCACCGAGCAAAAATATCCAGCCGACAGAAATAGTGTGGCCACAAACTGACAGTGATGAAGGACTGAAGAGTGAGTTTTTACTTTTCTACTATAAGTTGAGTGATGAGTTTTAAAGCTGTACTTCAGTGTTTACCTGAGTGTTTATTTAAAAAAGTAATTGGACTTTTACTTTAGTAAAAGTTTAACATCTCTGGATGAATTGGACAAAGTGGTTTTCCGAGTTCATAACACAAACTGCTAAAAAATTATTTCTGCCTTCAGTGAACCATGAATATTAAATAAATTCAGACATTTAAAAAATCATGTTAAAATGTAATATTTATTTAACAATAACACAAAATAAGCACAATTCAGTTGTTACTTTGTGTTGTTTCCTTCAGATACTCTCTATATAGTCTACAACAGACTAATCTTTCTTTTAAAGCAAGTTAACCCAAAGGACACGTAAGTAAAAAGCAAATTTAATTTATGTAAGATGTTGCAACTCATAATAATAATAATAATAATAATAATAATAATAATAAGCTTATGTAATGCCTGGTAAGATTATCAAAAGGCACAAACATTGTAAGTAACAATTGTGTGATTTTATACAAGTTCATTCCATAGAAGTGTTATTGATGGCATTTACACAATATGACATTTCTGATGTTAACATGGCTCATATTAAAGTATAGTGCCCCGTTATTTTTGGATTTTTTTGGTCTCATTTTATTTTAATATTTCACATAAAATTAAACACAAGCAATTATAATGTACTGAAATTACTTTGTCTGTGCTGTTACAGATGGATTATAGTAGCACATCTTATGCAATTATGAATGTGTATCATGTAAGTACTGTCACGTACGTAACTGTATTTTCAATTTGTAAAGTCTAACTTTTATAAACTTCCTGCACAATATTTGCGTTGTAACATGCCTACAGAATCAAATCTGTACTTTTACACTAACTAGGTAATAACTACACAGGAACTGTCCATTTACTCATAGTGTAACTTCTGCACAAAATTAAAAGCACTATAAAATAAAAAAGAAAGTCTTATTTGAAAACTGAAGTTGATAAAGATATGCTATCATGTAATCCATCTATAACAGTGCAAGTTACAGAAAAAAAAGTACTGTGCCATTCCTTGTAACTGGGATGGTACCCTTGAGTTTAGTACCCTTTTTTTCTGAGAGTGTATTAGAGACTAAATGAACTAAGTGTGACTGTTCTTACAAGAACAGACTTGTATTCCACAAATAGTAAAGAAACTAGAAAATAAAACGACATTATATAGATATGTTACAATAAATAAAGCACTTTTTTCCTATTTACAAAATCTGTAGTTTAAAATATACAAACTTAAAAAAAAATTGAGTGACAGAAAAGGTATATACATAGGCATTATGTACACATTTTACATTTACTTCAGGTTATGAGTTCATCTACTGTAACAACTGCAATCTTTCAAAATAGATATTCGCACAATTCACAGAGTGTACAAAAAACAGCAGCGCAGTCAATGTACATGATTTGATATTGATTACATGGTCTTAAATATCATTTTAAGACTATTCTCCCGAAAAGAAAAAGGTTTTACATTTTACATATACTACAGCTATCAGGTCATATTACTCTGGCCAGTTATTCTGTGATTGTTACGAAACCTGAGGATTAAGGCAACAAATAATCTTCTCATCGTAAGGCATGTTTCAAACGAGAACAAACAGATAAGCCACGTATCTATCTAAGCTACACAAGGCATTGTCCTGGCACATAGATATCCAAAAGCACAAGAGCTAACGTGCTGTTGATCAGTCACAGCAAATATCGTAAAGCATCTGTTTCATCTGCATTCTTCAACAAGAGGTAACAAGCTGTTCTTTTCAAGTGCAAAATGCCAGTATCGCAAACCTGTATCGATTTTTTTTTTTATTTCTCCCTGAAGAGTTCTTTGGAAAGGTGACCTGTCCTGCCAAACAAGCCATGGTAGTGTCATGACCGTCATATAAAAAGCTGTCATGGCTCAGGATGCTTCAGTTCTCTCTATTTTAATTTCTACACCAGATCTCTTCTGACTGTGCAATATAACTTCTTACTGCAATGTAGTTCGTCATTCAGAAAGTTAATGTGAACGAAAAGGAAAAAAAAAGTGTAGTGCAAGGCAAAGGTTAACCTTCAGCGAAAAATAACCGAGTATTATTTACATGTCAACGTCTAACTGCAGGTAACACGTTTGTGTAAAGCCCAGCGATGGCTATAATACAAACACAACACATTCATTAGTCTATAATAAACGTCTGTGGACAATCAGTCATTTCCACTGTGCAAATGTTCACACACTCCATTAAGGGAATACTACAGCATTATTCAACCTAGGCCTCTAATCTTATCCATAGTGCCTGTACAGAACATGTGATTACCATGGACAAGAATTTCAACACATTTCTCTGCCCTGAGACAAACTCTAAACATGTTTATAATGGAAGTCAAAGGGCAGTTGTCGGGGCAGTCAATTAACATTTATACGGAGTGTTTTTGTAAATTTTTCTATTAAAAGTATTTGTAAATTAACCTATGAATCTGTACAAAACCTTTACGTTTTACTGTAATTGTTGTTTTAAATTTGTTTTATGGTTACACAAGTCAGCAACTGCCCTTGCATTATAAGTCCCATTATAAGAATTCCATTATAAGTCTGTTTGAGTAAGCAGGTTTTCTGTTCTCTTTTCAGAACAGAGAAGTTTAAATTCTTGTGCATGGTAATCACATATATGCTACAGAGATTTGGTGGAAAGAGATGACGTTGAAAAATACTAAAGTATTCCTTTAATATGAAGGAGATGCTGTCAGAACAAGTGCATTCTGCTGCTTATAATTTATGAATGTGTCATGTGGTCCTTATGCAGGGCTTCTCAAAAAAGTTCTAGCGAAATATACAATCTTCTTTCAATGTGAGGTTCTTCATATTAGTTTAGATTCTAAGTGGATCTTACTTCCTATCTTACTAAAATGTGGCTGCAACATGTGCTGCTAATGGTATAAGCATGCATCTTCTAAAGTCATGGAAATCTGATGGCTGTAACATCCCATAGGACTTTGGTCTGAAAGCATCAAAATTTGTAAAACATTTAGTGGCTTTTTTATATCATGATGATGACATTCTTTTGTGTCCATGCTTCACGTAAAAGAATGCTTCATATTGTGGATTTTTTCCTTCACATTCAGATTTGTGCAGCAAAAAAAAGAAACTCAAAGCATATGAGCAGCATCTAAAGTGGCTGCTAACCTTTGAGTCTCTCTTGATCTTCAGATTTGACTTCCTGTGGGGTTGTTTGTGTCTTTCTGAGGGAACCATCACGCAATGTCCTCCTCATCATCCAAACATAACATCTGGTGCTGAAAAAGAGGGAGAGAAAACGCACAGAAAAGGTCAGAAAAATAAACAAAGTTTATGTCATGCAGATTTGTTGAAGAGATTTAGACATAGTATCTTCCTGTTATATGTGAAAATGAACAAAGCAATAACATGTAACTGAACAGAATTACAGTATCACTGTAAATGGTAACAGAGTTCAACTTAAATCTGTTTGTGTTATTTACAATAAATCACAGCAGGATGTCGAAAAGCCTTGGGTTGTTTAAATGAGATATTGTGTGATCTTACTGGTGGGTAGACGTAGCCATCTTGGCTTTGACTCCTGCAGATGTGCACCTGGTCCTCCGTAGTTTTCTGGTACACAGGGTTATCAAAGTGGATGGTGTTAGTGTTCTTTAGACTCCAATGACGCCACAGTATCACAGCGCCAAATGCAGTCAGGCATATCACCACTGAACAGCAAGAGAAAAGGAGGGAAAAATTGTAGAAATGGAATATACTACATGGCTATATATCATTTCTCATATATACAGTATATAGGTCATACACAGACCTATAGGGAGGATGACATAGAGAGCGACAGAGTGTTGTGTAGGGCTGGTGACTGCAACGTGCACATCATTTGAACCTACAGGAGAAAGAAAAAACACAGCAATTACGATACTGACACGCATAATACATGACACAGAGCTGTGTAGCATACAACTTGTACATTTAGAAAGTATTTGTTACCTTCATGAGCACTGATCTCAGTCTTGGTTTCTGGGACGTTCTTTCGAGACCCAGCACCGCCTGAGGAAGTCATGGAGCCTGTAGTTCTGGGTGATATGGTGGTGGTGGTTGTGGTTGTAGTGGTGGTTTGTATGGCAGGCTGTTTTGGTGTAGTACCAGCTGGAACTGGAGGTGGAACCACTGCTGTAGTTGCTACTGGTTGTACAGCTGTGTGAACAAATGTGTGAACACCATGTTACAGTGCTGTAAAGCCAAACATTATTTAGGAAACATCACATTTTTTTTTGTTTCTGGAGCAACATAGAGAACTGAAGTCTATCTCACTCAAAACCGTTTTCTGTATAATACAAGTTACATAACCCCATTTACAAATCAACATTCCTATAATAATAAATGTATAGGTAATAGTAAAGTAATAGGTCTGTATTTACAAATTTAAGTTCTTAGCATATGTATATTATTATAATCCATATAACGTCCAGATTTCTGCTTCAGTTCCACCCTTAATTTTTTTCCTCCTCAGCTGTTTTGCACAGAATAGCAGTAAACTGTAAGGAAAAAATAATTCCGGTTGTTCAAGATGGCCGCCCACATGGCATTAGAGATTTCAGTGGAACTAACCACATTAACTCTAGCTCACACAAGTCTGTGTGGTGTGGTTTGAGGCATCTGTTTAAGAAAAAGATAGATTTCTATCACATCAGCTACACTGGCCTCATACGTTATATAAACATCGGACACCAATCGATTCTCAACCACATTGAAGTAAGGCAAAATCAGTGTACATTTGATTCTTTACCAAACCATTCTTTATCTTGTTATCTGTGAAAACAAATGTTATGCTGAGAAGTATGCAAATACGTGAAAACTACTGTCTTTCTGAGAAATGTTTGAATTGCATACATACCTTCCACACACTTCCTCATGTCAGGGCCAAGGATCATATGATCGGGGCAGGTACAAGTGTATTTTGGGGAATGCTGGTTCACTCTTGGAGCCGGAAGACACAAATAGTCACAGCCACCGTTTACATGATTTCCTTCCTCACACCAGTTCGTACCTGTACAGCAAACCAACAGTTAAAGAGGCATGCAAAAGAAACAATGTGGAGGTCTTCTGTTGTGACTGTAGGCTTAAATCCCTCACCGTTGGGCTGCTTGAGGTTGTGATACACCACAATATCCTTGGGAGACAGTAGGTTCTCCGCTACTTTCATAATGTTTTTTCCTGTCAGACGATTTGCACTCAGGATACTTCCACTGGATGTGTCCGTCCAAAACACTTTCTCCTGTGTAGCACAGCACATAAGAGCCAGGATCAAAAACAAAGAATATAATCAAAAAACAAATCCTTTACTAAATAAACTGGAGTTTATGAATGTCGTAAAAATCCTCTCAGAATTCCTGTCAGGTTAGCTCATGTTAGCTAGCTTGCTAGCTTTAAGTTTGAATGTTATAAAATTTAGGAATGTGTCTTAAAAAGCCTCTCAGAAATCCTGTCAGGTTAGCTCATGTTAGCTGTCTACCCAGCTTTACCTGTAAGTAATCTAATAATCGTTTATGAATAAGTCTTAAATATCCTCTTGAAAATCCTTTCAGGTTAGCTCATGCTAGCTAGCTGGCTAGATTTAACCTGTGCATTATGTAGTAAACATTTATGAATGTTTTAAAAATCCTCTAAGAAATCCTGTCAGTTTAGCTCATATTAGCTAGATGTTAATGTTAACAGTGAATAATAATAATATCTATAAAAATATGACTTAAAAATTCTCTTAGAAATGTGGCAGGTTTAGCTAGCTGGCTAACAAAATGTATGACATTGCATGTGCATATATGAATGCTGATGACTTTGTTCTTACTACTTCTTATTTCTTCTAAATACGTAAGTGGAAAATTAGGGAGCAAACCTCAGAATTCTTTTGGGGTAAAAAAGGTAAAAGTTTTTTTTTTTGGCTGAACTACTCTTGAACATAGATTTGTTTAATTTACTGTAGATGCTTTTGGAACAGCATGGATTACAGCTTTTTTAAATCCCACCAATTCAACACATGCTCGCACCTCAAACACAGCCAGTGAAAATGGATGGGCCAGCTGCCACTCGTCAACGATGAGTGTATGACGCAAACCACCATCGACACCAATGCTGGAAAGCATGTGCAGTTTAGAGTCCAGCCAGTACAGCCTCTGATTCACCAAGTCTGAACACAAACACATGCACATTCATACTACAGACAGTCATGTACCATTTCCAGTAAAAATCCCCTCTCAGATTTAATCCATTCTGAGCCACAATAAGATCAGAAGCATTGCTAAATATAATATAGATCAGTGGTTGTGGGTAATTGAAACCCTGTGGTTATGTAGTACTTAAAACTAGCCTACAATGGAGCATTCATATGATTAAGGCATTGGATATAAGGTTTAAAGTGAATGTAAACTGCTTACTCACCTAGTGTGATGCCATTAGGCCAGACAATGTTGTCAGTGACCAGAGCCGTGCGATCTGCCCCGTTCAAACCACTCTTCTCTATCCTGGCAGGGTTTCCCCAGTCAGTCCAGTACATGAAGCTACAGTGGCAATACAATACACAAGCCATTAACATAATAGGCCAGGGGATCTCCACTGCAGTCCTCACACAGTTTTCAGTTTCTCCAACAAACCTGATCCAGCTCATGAACAACATGATATGATAGTCAGCTGATGAACTGGATCTGATGTGTTAGGAAAGAACTTGAGACTGCTTTATCGAGTCATTCATTACTCATCACATTTAATAATATAGAGGAAAATATTGTAGCATATAAATAGTAGCTTACTTGCGCACTGGATCTACAACAATAGCGTGTGGCTTATTCAACCCCTCTTTGATAAGAGTCTTGCGCTTGGACCCATCCCTTGTTGACACAGAAATGCTTTGATAGAAACTGTCGGTCCAGTAAATGTTGCCGTGAATCCAGTCAACAGCCAAGCCTTCTGGAGAGGAGATTTGGCTGCCAATCAAGGTCACGTGGTTGGCCGGATAAGCAGCCTTGTCTATGGGAGTGCTGGAAAACAAGCAAAAGTGTTTTAGGACCAGAAATTTACTTTAAGTGCACCATAATGGTCAAATGTGCATCTCAAACTGTGTTAATCCCACTGGCTGGGGGATGATCAATCAACCGAGTCCCGAGGCAGAAATCGAAAACAAATCAAAGTGTGCTGGCTTTGAATAATCAAGTAAAGCCCAATTTTGCATTGAGGACCTGCAGCGACCATTCAGGTCTTGTCAGGAATCTAATGTATTTCTTTCAAAGAAACTATCAATTTTAGTTGATTAAAATATTTTACCACTATTGATGACCAATCACTAGGGAATAAAATGAACCAGTTATATAAATTCACATATAAAGTAATCTGTATAGATTTTCTAATTCTTATTATGATTTTGTTCATCAGTGTTGATGGTTGTTGACCCCTGCAGCTTTTTTGCAAATGACACTAAGCCACCTATTCCTGCCTTGTTTTCCTTAATTGATGTGATAAACTCACTCACCTGTAGATCTTTTTGTGGAAGAGATCAGACCAGAAGATTGTCTGACTGGACACATCCATATCGAGTGCCACTACGTTCTTCAATTGTGGGATCAGACATGTGTACTCTTTCTTATCCAGTGTCATCTTCCTCACCTCGTGATGGTTGGTGAAGTACAGGTAAGGAATGTTATCTGCAGGACAAAAAATACAAATGCTAGCAGTTAAGAGATATATATGTTTTCTTCACATTATATAGCAATCAAGCAATTCGAGGTAATTTTTTGAATATGTTGCTAAGGATATGTGGCAGAATTTTCTGAATCCCAGATCACTGGTTCATTTGCTTATCACAGATTTTCAACTGATTGCAATATGTGACCATGCTAGTAACACATTGTTTGCTAGCTAGTGACCACTTCCCTTACACATAATCTTTCCCTGTTTAGAAAAAGCAGAAGTGTGAATAAGGATCACGGCATCTGGTCACAAACTGACACCACTCCTCCCACTTTCCCAGTGGAGAAAGTACAGAACATTGTGCTGCTATCAGCTAGGGCAATTTAATGGTTTTCCTTCAGCTTCCCATCAGTTTCCAATTCTATTATCAATGACCAGAAATTTTTGACGTACCAGAAACAGCTTTGCACTCTTTGGTCATGGGGTCCATCTCATAGCCCTCCTGGCAATCACACTTGAAGGTGCCCACCAGGTTCAGGCACACCTGAGAGCAGGTGTCGGGGTCAGCACACTCGTCGATGTCTGCAGCAGAAAACAGACTTGATGTCAAATACAAATGCTAGAGATTCCACTTATCCACTCGTTTCATATTTCTTGAGCAGCCCGAGGCCGAACGTTTTTTGTTGTCTTCCTGCTCCAAAACAGCATCTTTAATGCACAAAGTTCTGGATTATTAGCTGTTAAGATCAATCGAGCATCATTGAACAGGAAAATTGCTAATCTGGAAATGGAGCAAGACTGAAGCAAAGGACTTCTATCATCTATTTAAAAAGCACTTCCTGACATTGTGGATGTCAAATTTGGACTGCTAGAACACTGGCATTACCTTCACAGCGTTTTTGGTCCACCAGGCGGTAGCCTGAAGGGCAGAGGCACTCATAGCCGATCTTCAGGTCATTACAGATGTGAGAGCAGCCGCCATTATTTTCAAGGCACTCGTTGATATCTGAGGAGAAGACGAATGAAAAAAAAATGAGTGGTTCATTTAGAAATTGACACCACTCTTTGCATCTCCTTTGCATTAAGCTATAGTCAGCGATTTCAGCAGAAGTTAGCTGGTTTGAAACTCAAAATCCAAACAAATTCAGCCCCTCCTGTCAGCGTTCCCTCCAAAGCTACACATCCAAAACACACAGATGTTAGTGCAAGAAGTGGAGCTTACTGAACTAACAGACAGTATGAGTGGCACACTCTTATAAAAATAGGTTAAATTTAGAATTCTTTAGGAGTCTACGGTTTCTCTGGGGGAATAAGGTAGAAAAGCTTCACAACTCAAAGAACCCCAGCAGTACACTTTTTTGAAGAGTGTAGGCTTGTACAGATGCCTCTTTGCTCTGATTGGCTGGATGTTGGAGGTTCACAATTTGTTTTTTTTCCTCCTGTTTACAGAACTTGTGGCAGCCTTGGGATTGAAGATTTTCTACTGAGCAGATATTTTCTTCACAGTTCCTGGACTCTGAGAATTTGCTTAATATTGCAAAAAGTGTTCTGGCTTAAAATTGCTGATTCTACCTTTAAATCATTCTTCCTGTGTCTGCACATTTCTCTCTTTCTAATCCTAGGTCTCTTCTGCTTTAACTAGGCTTTGTTTGGTCTTGTCTGTGTGATGCGAAGCTCCAGTAAGCTGCCATTCTGATACTCTGGTGTGTGACTGTAGATGGTTGTATGATGTTTGCACTCACTGCACTCTTTGATGGGCTCATCAGACAAGTCCCTACAGTCACGCTGCTTGTTACACACTTTATCGATGCTGATGCATTCTCCACTGCGGCACTGGAAAGTGTCCGGACCTTCACATTTACTCACTGCAGGGAGACAAGAGCATCAAATATTAACCCTTACTAAATATTAACGGTTGAAGAAAGCTGCCTAGTAGCAAATAAAAGATAACAAGCAGGACGTAGGTCATATCGCCACACCCTTGTTAGAAAATGCGCTCACCGGTGGCACAGCCGTTCTCATCACTCAGGTCCTTGCAATGGAACTCGCCATCACACTGGTGGACGCCGGGAATACAGCTACCGTCGTTACACTGGAACTCGTCGGGCCGACAAGTGGCCACAGCTGCCCATGAAAGCAAACATATTAAGGGTGACTCGAATGTTTCCTGAGCAAGCTATTACAGAGCACAATGCTTACAACAAAGAACACAACAAACACAATCATTCACGGTTGACTGGTGGCAGGTGCATATCACATTTCACACAACTTCAAAGTAGGGTCTAGCAGTCTGACCCTACTGTGTTATAATGTTAAGAATAATGCATTGTTGGTGTCCTTTGTGTTTCATTCAGATTCTAAGACTTTGACTCACTGCAGTTGGTTTCATCTGAGTGGTCTTTGCAGTCAAAGCCTCCGTCACAGCGCCACATGCTGTGGATGCAATCTCCGTTGCTGCACTGAAACTCCTGTCTACTGCAGGGACTTAGTGTCGGTTTCTGGCCACAGTGCTCACTCCACTCATCTGAGCCATCTGCGCAGTCTGCGTCTCCATCACAAGCCCACAGCTGCGGAACACACACCGTGTTGTTGCACTGGAAAGAGCCAGCTGTACAGGTCGGCTTGGAACAAGAGGCCTCATCGCTGCCATCCAAACAATCAGCGTCCTCATCGCAGACGAATGAGGAAGAGATGCACTGGCCGTCTGTGCAGCGGAACTCGTCTGCCGTGCAGTTCTTCAGGGCTGAGGAGAGATATGAGGTGAGGGTTAAGCACTGGCGTAAAAGGTCAAATCATTGTGATTAATATCATGAAGCCCAGTTGATTTCTCAGTTCAGGAGAATATAAGTTCAAAGATTAAAATATGGAGAAAGCATGGAAATGATTCAATAAACAGTATTTCTATTAATGTTAACTTTTGTCGATGAAATAAATTACATAGTTAGCAAAAAGTACACTGTGCTTCACATAATTATATAATGTTTTACATCATAAGTATGAAACTGTTAACCATATCTTGGTGTTTCAATTAACGTTATTTAGCTAGTGAATGGTATCTGGCTAAAGTGTTTGTTAGGTGAAGGTTTTTTAGAGGAAATAAAACTGAATTACATTTCATACAATGTATGACGTTGTTACATAAGTTGTTACCAAGCAGGGCAAAACAACCAACTGTAGACCACTGATATCCAGCCAATCAGAACAAAGAGCCATCTCTACACGCCTACAATTTCAGAAAAAAATGGTACTTCTGTGGTTCTTTAAATAGTTAAACATTACTAGCTTTCTAAAGGGGCTTTGCTTGAAGCCTTATGTTTAATATTATAAATGCTGGCTTATACGGTATCTGTAACCTGTGTTTACTATAAAGAAGATAATCTAGCTCACATGAACATTCACTTGAAGACTTTTACATTTTATGAACTTGAAACAGCACAGGACCAAATTTCAAAATGATTTTCATGACTGAAACATTCTAATTAAATTTCGAATTTATGTAGTGTCTTTCAACAGTAATAATACGACACGTGATTGATGATGGCTTACCGCAGCCAAGCTCATCCGCTCCATTCTCACAGTCAGCCTTTCCGTCACAGCGCCACCTGGAGGACACGCACTGAACAGGGCTCCCACTGCAGGTGAACTCCGACGACAGACATTTCTTCTCAGCTGGACAAGAGATGGGTCATCGTTAGATGAGTGATTGTTAAATACCGATATAAATTCAGAGAACGGTGCAATGACTCTGATCTAATTACGACAGTGGATATTAAGTATATGTGACTCACTGCAGGTGGCAGGGAGCTCGTCGGTTCCATCTCCGCAGTCGTCCATCTCGTCACACACCCAGCGGTTTGTGATGCATCTCTTGTTCCCACACTGAAACTGCTGCTCGGTACATGTAGCAGCACCTGCAGCACAGCAAGCACAGCAACATTAAAGGAGCGGTTTGTCATTTTTCATCCCTCTGCTGTCTGTGAGGTAAACTGCAATCAAAATATTTACAAGTCTTTCCCTTCCCCTTAACAAACCTACTCCCTCTGCTCAAACTACGAACGCCTTTTAAGAAAAGCTAAATAGCTATGTTCTAAGCACTGGTGAATGTTGTTTCTGGCCCTGAAAATTTGTGTTTATGAAGCTTTAAATGAAGAAGCTTTTTTAAGAAGCTTTGCAAAATTGCAAAGCAGAGTTTTTCTAAGGTATCTAATAATAATAATATAATTATTATAATTGGAAATAATGTGTTATCAGTTTCAGAAAGACTTTTAAATATTCCACACAGAACCTATAAACAATCCGTTACAACATTCTGCTTTATTTTTTTAAACACTTTCCTCTGCTTTAATATGAAGCTTTACTTTAGATGTTGTAAGCTTCAAAAAGTCAGAAACTAGACCGTGGAAAAAAACATCTAGGAAGCTGATAGTGTCTAATGATGTTTAAGGGTTAATGATTAACATCACAAACCTTAATCATGGGAAGATTTATCTGAACAGATAACATGCATTGTGTACACTCAGATGACCATGAAGTTCAGACACACTCACATTCAGACACACACACACACACACACACACACACCCACACACACACACACACCCACACACACACACACACACACACACCCTATACACGCCCTGTAATTGTTTTTTATCTGTTGTAATAATGTAACCAGGTAGCCAGGTGTGACAGTTGACAAGAATTACTGCTTGTTATTAAAAAATGATGTAGAAAGACCTGGGCAAAGAGTGAGAGCGTGAGAAAACCCCAAAGAAGCCACAGTAGCATGATATCATGAGCATAAGATGAGAAAAGGAGAATGGTGCTGCTGACAGCTCAGGTTAGACGTAAGCAGGCTGTCACAACCACATTCTTTTGTGGGTTTTTTTTTTTTTTTGGTTACAATGTTAAACCTGTTGTTGTTCAGCTGATGACATTTTTGCCTGCCTCTTTAAGACAATGGTGAGAGGAGGAGTTTAATAATCACACCACCAGTTGCTCATTGGTCTCAGAGGATGTTCTGCATAATTCAAATACTACACAGGCAATGATGGAGGCGGGGAAAGACGGGAGTAGTAACCATATCGGGAACTCTGTGAACTGGACAGACGCTGTAGCAAACAAAGCCTGTAATTTCTGGCAACTGAGAGCAGACAGGGTATTAGTCAGAACTGTTTTGCAATTTAAAAAAAAAACAAAAAAACTCCGTATTACTGAAATAATCCAAAATTACACTGTTGCATCAAATACAGGAAATACAGTGACCATCCCTGTCTTTGAGGTTGTCCTCTTCCTGCCTGCACAAGTATTTGCATGGCAAAACTACACTTATAAACACCAGCACGAGAGAGAGAGAGAGAAAGAGAGATGGCAAACTTCCAAACATCTGTGTGTGAGGCGTATTTTAATTCTCATTTAATTGAAAACTCATGAACCGTGCTTTCTTTTCTCCATGTTCCAGAGCATAATATACTCACACAGGAAGCAAAAAGTAAAAATAGTACTCTTTCCCACACACCACATGCAGCCCACTTTGGGCATTTCCATGCATTCATTCCTCCATTCATTAAAAAAAAAAAAGGTCTTATCACAAAACACTCTCTATAAAAACAGTAACCTTAAAGCAGACCTTCAAACACAGAGTACATTTAGAGCAGCATATTTCCTATATAAAGGTATTTCAGTATATTTAATGTGCAACATCACACTTTCAGTGAACGAACTTTAACCTTCCACTGTGAATTAATAAACAGGATTAAGAGTTTTTCACTTCCACTCACGCTTTGTTAATGAATTGAGTGTTAACATAAAGGTGCTCTATTGTGAAAATCGGCTTGTCCTTTTTTTTTTTCTTTTTTTTTTTTCACTGGTATTTAAACAGGTTCCGGTGAAACTGAGAAAATGTCACAACTGAGCCTAGTGAGCTTTCTTCAGTTCAAAATCTCTCCCTATTTTTACTTGCCATTCAGACTTCACCTACGTCACACTACAGATATTTTTTGCATACCTTCTCGGGCCACCCCATGCTGGCAAAGCCCTGCTGTGTGCTGAATCCTTGACTAACCCAAAAGAACTTTTAAAAAAGAACCTTGAGATATAATTGTTCATTTGTTCCCTAAAGACAAAACTCTCCATAAGGTTATTTTTTGGCACCCCTCCGACTGCTTTCCCAGTGTCTTATAATGAGGTGTGCAACAAATTCCAAAACACTGATTTCAAAGATGTATTTTCCATTCACTGAGTAGGCAATTAGCCGGCTAATTGATCACAGTAAGCTAAAGTTGCATCATAGGGTCTTATAAGTTTGGCAACCGTAATCCTGAACCTACATGTCAACTAAGTAAGGATTAAAACACAGCACGGCATGCTGTTAATGTTACCACCCTGAAGTTGATTAATTTTCAAAAACAGCAGGCCCCAGAGTGTTTTATTCCTCTTATACCAATTTCACAATTACAATTTTTTATTAATCACTTATTAGTCATACTTTTTATCCATTTATAGTTACAATTAATGTTGTGGAAAGACTACAAAATAAGTTATCACATATGTTATCACAGCTACAAATAGGCATTCTCTCACCAGCTTTTATTTTCTTACATCTTTACCTCCAGTATCAAAGCACTGATACTGGAGACTCCTTCCAAAAATGCTAAATAAACATCTCCTCAAAGCAAATTCCACTGTACTATATAAGTCTCTGTGTTAGTCGGTGATATAGAAAAATGACAACATATTAGAATGAGGACATTAATATAAACAGCCAGAAATACTGTCCGAGCTGGTGTTATAGAAAATTAATCCAGACTTTCTGCCCAATAAGAATAAAAACAATCAACAGCAGCTATCAGACGTGTGCTCGATCTGATATCTGAACTCAGCTTTTCCATTACAGAGGTCATATAACTAAAATAATCTATATTCATATTGACTACTTTTGCACACTCAGTGCTCTTCTGTGCTTCAAAAGTACAGTATGGCTGATTTGAAAACTGATTTGAGTTGGGCCACCGGACGCAAACTCATACTCATATACTGTTACAGTACAGTGATTGCAGAATCACTATGCAGCACTCTGTTATTACGGAAATGTTTGAAACTATCAGCTTCCATCTTTTCAAGAATTCCCTTGTCCCATGCATATAAAAAGCATTTCCATAAATATGACTTCTATAAGACTTTAGTTGTCCGACTATGTTTCTTAACATCATTCTTCTTCCATTATAAACCTCTCCGCAGCCTCGTCCCCTGCCTTTTATGGGTTTACATGAGCGCTGTGTTTACTGGCCTACTGGCCTTTCCCTCTGCAGCAAGATAAATTTAAAACTAGATCATCCTGTGCACTGAATTTTCATTTTCAAACAGAACAACTCCACTAACCTACTCTGTAACCATCATGGGTGAAAACGCAAACCTGAAAGCAAAAAGGTCATACTGTAACCCTCTCATAGTGTGTTCACATTATGACAAGAAATGTAAAGATATTAATAGCCAAAATCATCCCTTGTATCTATTCCTTTCTTGGCTTTTCTCATTGTTTTAAAATTAGGATTTAAAAACTTTTGTATAGCAGTGCATCTGTAGGACTGTACAGTACAGTAGGTTTACTCTTGTATGTATCTGTCTCTCATTATGCCTCCCATTAACAGGAGGAAAGAAATGCTTTGAATGTCATGTGAAGTCGCAGCACTGCTCAGACAAGTTTGTCGACTTCTTACAACAGATGACAAGGCAGGATTTAAGAGCGAGAGAGAGAGAGAGAGAGAGGATGAGTACTGTGCCCTTTATCAGCAGTGACATTACATTATCTGGGTGGCACAGTAGCCATTGGAACAACTGATGCTTAGATCAACTGTTAAAAAGGGGGAAAACTGCAAAATTCTGAAAGTGAGGACATACATTATGAATGTAACTGCACAAACCTGTAAAAATATTCTGAATCAAATTACTGCAACATATGCAAGATAACATAACTAATGTGTCATGTATGGGAGATGTTGTAATGCAGAATCTACTGAGAATGAATCCTATAGAAAAGTCACTATGCCGCACCCGAGACAGTGAAACCGGTCTCTACCACGCCCACTAGTTATCCATGCATCATGTTTAACAACCAAACCAGGAACTCTCTTCTGATTGGACGATGCAGCACATGCTGTCATTGTGTAACCAATAAAAGCTGTCAGTGTGAATCCCATTCATTCTAGTCATGCAAGGAAGAAAGGATTTTTTATGCTTAAATATTAACCATAAATTCAAAGGTCCTGGTTTATGTCCATTTAAACACATTTTCATCATGTGACATTGGTGTGAAATCTGAATGATGGGATATTTTCTCTGTGGTTTAAATCCCTAGTGCCCTGCTCACTATCAACAAGTACTGCGCACTAGAATGAGTTTGTCTGACTAGAAAAACCTAAAATACAATTACCAAAAACAATCAACGCCAATCAACATGCACGAAAAGAAGTACAGTATATTTTTATATTACATATTTCATTATATATCAAATACATCTTATGTACATGAATATTAGTAATAAATAGTCAGTAGGCTATTTATCTATCTATCTATCTATCTATCTCTCTCTCTCTCTCTATATATATATATATATATATATATATATATACACACACACGCACACACACACACATTATATATATATATATATATATATATATATATATATATATATAGGTTTAAATAGATAAATACATTTTAAACAGAAGGGTATATAAAACTGATTCATGCATTATTTAGGATGTATATAATATTTTCTCACAATTACATATACAGAAATTCAATTCTCATTAACTGCAGGTTAATATTTAGGCACTAGTAATAATGTGAACTGATTAATACTTACAGCTAAAAGGCAGAGAGATGAATCCGAGCAATATGCAGCTCAGAACTGCACTGCAGCTTTTCCTCAGCACCATCTTCCCCCGCACTCAACAGGTTTGTTTATGTGTATTTATATTTTTGTTATTTTTTTTTTACAGTACGCCTCTCTCTCTCTCTCTCTCGACGGTGGTGTGTTACTGTAGTGGTTAGTGCACAGCCCGGCGCGTCCTGGTACAGTGTAAACCCTCCTCGCATCACATCTCATCCATTTCATAAGGCCAGCGCGCGCCGGGGGGCGGGGCTTTCTCAGTGGCGTGATGTCTGAAATGAAGTGTTGGGGGGCGTGGGGGCGGGGTTAACACACACACGTCATGTAGGGATGTACACGCCCCCACCCTTCCCTTTTAACAATGAAGGATGGATAAACTGATGGATATATATATATATATATATATATATATAGGTTTAAATAGAAGATAAATACATTTTAAACAGAAGGGTATATAAGGCTGATTCATGAATTATTTAGGATGTATATAATACTTTCTCAAAATTTCATATACAGAAATTCAATTCTCATTAACTGCAGATTAATATATATATATATATGTGTGTGTGTGTGTGTGTGTGTGTATGGGTGCACGCGCTGATGTTTATTTATTTATTTGTTATATGTGCTGAATGACTGAATGTGAAATGGTGTGTGTGTGTGTGTGTGTGTGTGTGGGCATGTTTTCATATCTTTCATATCTTCTACCCACAAGGGTAGAAATATCTAGGATAGGAATGTCCTTACCTAGTGGGAACATTTTGGTGTACGTGGAAGGTCCTCACAAGGATAATAAGACAAACATGTTTGTGTTTGTGTGTGTGTGTGTGTGTGTATGAGACAACATATTATTTTTTAAATGGTATCAAAATATTATTTGGCTTTACTTTGTGATTAATGTAGCATGACATTACTAAAAACAAAAAAACTAATCATTTCCATCTGTATAGCACATTCCTACTCAGCATTTACTTGACGCAAAATCCTGAGAGAGTTCTGAGCATTAGGATTGTGCTATCCAGGCATCACTCACGCCAGGGAGCCTCCCACTTTTTACCTACCAGGAAGCAATTAGAAGGTTCTAGAAATCCTCCCCCATAGAAACTATTCCCATTTGGGGACCGGACCCAGGTGGTGCCCCATCTGGGGAATGTGCGAGACTGGCCTAATTTTGATTCTGCTGTTTTTGATGTACATAGTCATTTTGTCCTTGTAACAGGATGCAAAATCAATATGTATTATGCCTCCTGTAAGTGAATTATATTTTTAGCCTTGAAAAGAGAAACAAGATATTGGAGAGGTAAGGACTTTCCTTAAAAAAATACAAAAACAAAATACAAACTTATTCTTTTTTACTTTTCCAAAGTTTTATTATAATCCATAAAATTATTAGATTATAAGAATGAGTATGGAGTCATCCTTGAAGTTAACAGAAGCTTGGATATTCTGAAAAAAAAAAAAGTGGTTATTTTATAAATTCACATTTTGGACATATGGATTAGTTGTTTAAAAAAAAAAACACACACACACACACACTATAAATCACAATGTTTGCCTGTGCATTTTCATTTTATTTTTCATTGCAGAGGTGGAAAAATACCTCTTTGCACTCCCAGTCCAGACAGGACCAATCACAACTATGTAAAGTTGGTGGTGTGATGTTAGGCCAGATTTTCACCACACAGCCTGCATCTGAAAATGGCTACATGATGTCCTGGTGTGAAGGTCTCCTAAACATCATGTGAATTTTACACAACTCTGTGCTTATGAATATTTATAGTTACTTGCACAAGAATTCGTTTTGCTCTACAGAAATCCTTAGCCTTCAAAACCTTCCCAGAGGGGTATACGATGCTTCCAGGGGCATAAATTACATATAAACTGGATTCACCAGGATTGGAAGTCCAACGTATTCAGCTGAGTGTAGGATGACATGGAAATGGAAAAGAATGTAATATAATACAAACTCTGACATGTTAACTTTTCATAGATTTTTGGACACAAGCTAAAAATCGATTGTGCTCACCCCTCCTACTCGCACACGAGGGATAGCCCATGAGCTCATGCTGTTGTTGGCAGAAAGAGAGCAAATGACGAGAGCATTTAAAGAATGCAGAAATAGCTGCTGAACCACATAGCACTGGAGCCCCTCCTGAGACACACACACACACACCACGCACAAAGACATCCATACAATTGGATGTGTGTGTACATATGAGGCAAGACTGGACCCTTTGGCAATGATTGTATAAGAGATGAATGTGTGTGTTGTATGGAAGTAATGTGTGTGTAGTGGGTAGTCCATCACATGCATTACCACATCGTTAAAAATGTGATACATTGCATTAAAGGGGCAGATTGTAAAGTTTATTGTTTATAGTCCTATAATAATCATAATTATAAG
The DNA here is from genome assembly GCA_037576675.1 of Pangasius sanitwongsei. Taxonomy (NCBI): domain Eukaryota; kingdom Metazoa; phylum Chordata; class Actinopteri; order Siluriformes; family Pangasiidae; genus Pangasius; species Pangasius sanitwongsei. The sequence continues at coordinate 28,531,569 of CM075004.1, read as the reverse complement.
CATACCTCAGAATAAATGTGATTTAATGTGTATTAAAATGGAATGTATCTGATGTATCTGTCATTTTAGACCTTTTCTGGCCCTGAAATTAGCTCCGCCCACTGCCATAAAAGCTCTGTTCAGCACCAGGGATTAGTAGTTTAAATACAACGGGTGGGATACATTGGTGGAAGAGAAGACTTGTCAATGTTTTCATTGCATTTCAATAAGAAAAGTATTAAATATGGAGTGTGTAATGTTTAATGTTTCTAGTCTTGTATTAAGCGTATAATTTATAAGCATACCTTTAAAGGACCTTACAGATTTATTGTGATATTACAATGGAAGGTATCTGAATAGTGTCTTCATTTTAGATGTTTTCTGGCCCTGAAACTAGCTCCACCCACAGCCAGAACAGGTCTGACACTTTTTCTTCAAAAATCAACTCACCGGGCATTAGCAGTTTCAACAGAAGGGGTGTGGTTGATTTTCATTGTAATTCACCTTTGAACAGCATGGGGCTCTAGAAATGATAAACAGCTCCTTTAAATGCAGTACACAAGGTCTTTATAGGTGTAATATCTGCAAAATTTGAAAATTGTAAATTGGCAAAAATTGTAAATTTGAAAATTGTAAATTGGCAAAAATCCTAGAACTACACAGGTTTGCTGTTGGGTCCTTAAATGTTCTTGATTAGCCGAGGCATGTTTTGTGTCTTCATTAGGGAAGCTTAGCCTCATGCAAACTGCATGACCAAATCATATGACTCACTTCAAGCTTTGCTGATGTGTATCTCAATCAGGCATGATTATAAAGTTTCTGACACTATATGACACACTGTGATCTACAAGTATGCACAAAAGCATGCTGTGGAGCTCACAACTAGTGAGGCAGCCATCATGAACCCGGATTCACCTACCTTCTCAGCATAGCTAGCAAACTGAGATAGGAGATATGGCCCAGAGTTTGAAAATGAAGCTGAATTGCTATTCTTGAACCTTGCAAACTCTCTTGGAATGATGATTTCGGCATACAGCATGCACAATGCTAAACTGGCTATTAGCTTCCATTACTGCATGACTACATTAACCTGGTAGCTCCAGTAAACACTAATGAAGCCATTTTAAGAGACCAGACATGTCCCTGCTGATCAAATCACTTAACGTCGGCCTTCAACGTGTTTTACACTCTAATGGTTGACTCTTTCTATCTCACACACAAACACACACACTCCACTAAGGTAGTTTCCATTTCAGAAGAATCTGAAGCACTGATGTGTACACTGAACATTTTTCAAGGCTGTTTTGGCTCTCCATCCTCTCCCTCATTCCTCACAGGTTTTCCAGTTGCTTATTACTTCATTGCTCCAGGATGTCAGCTTACTCTGGGCAAGTGTTCAAAACACACTCCAGAATTTCCTGGAAGTTGGTCATCCTGCCAAACACAGCACTGGATGAGAACTTTCCAGAAACAGTGAATCTTAATACACACACACACATAGAGAGAGAGAGAGAGAGAGAGAGAGAGAGAGAGCAACCAGTGACCCTGATGCTGCCAGTAGCAAATTCTGCTAATGGTGGAGCTTGCTAACTAGGTATTGAGCAAACTAGCTTGTTTGCTAAGTAAGGAGGTATTTGGCAAAACACAGTGCAGTCCAAAATTACTGACACGAAAACGAGCAAAAATGAATATTCAATACAAATGTAATAAGTGACATGAACTCTAGTATAAAGTGACAAATAGTTGCATTTAAACATGCAATTTTTTTTGTACATACATATTTATTTATTTATTTATTTTTTCAAAATCCTGCTTTCAAATTATCAATATCATTACCATGAATATTGCGACTCTAAAAAGGTTTCAGGGGGTCTTGGTCCCGTCTTCCAGGCAGAACGTTTTAAGTTGCATTATATTCTTATGTTTGTGCGTTTGAACTTCCGTGTTCAGTTCAGCCCACATGTAAAACGTTGATTTGTGTTTAACCATTTCTGCATTTATTTCAAAGTTTATTTGGCTCATCATTTTGTTTTAAATGCTCTATCTATATCCAAGAACCTCCTCGCAGAGGAGTTGAAATGCTGAAATATCCTGGTACTTAGCAGAATTCATTGTTATTGACATGCAAAAATGAGGTCCTGATCCACTTTAACTGCTTGTGTGTGTGTGTCAGTGTGTGTGCATGTGTGTATATATATATATTTATTTATTTACCTGATTTGTGCAGGTCGAAGATTATTTGTTTTTTTCCAAAGGTAATGAAGGACAATGGAATTTTACATGTGTGCAACCTCATATTTCTACCTCAGGGAAACAGGACATAACAACAACAGTTCCTGAGGACTGACAGCAAATTATAAAATAATATACGTTTTTTCAAGAATGACAGTTTCCATTTTACAGAATACATTCCTTAGTGGCATCAATAATTTGTACTATATACATTTTGAACAATATTATTATATTTGAACAATAGACAATATTATTATTTAAAGAGTAGTTCTAATGAGAATTTTTTTGTTAGGATATATTTTCATCTTACAGCCAGTGTTTCAGGCTCAGGATCCACCCTGATCAGGATAAAGCGGTTACTGAAGATGAATGAATATGAATAATGATTTTGAGGCGCTAAGGTTAACAGACCTCACATGAGTTAATAAAGTACTGGAACAGCCCTTATGATTATAATGATGATTCACCTACAGTATTGCCAAAGGCGGAAGGAAGCTGATGAGGGTGTGTTAGTACTGGAATGGGTTCATAGTGTGTGTTAGGCCCTATTGCCACCTCGAGGACACTGATGTACATTACAGACTAAAATGTTTGTGCTATGGCGTGCAAGTTTGATGCTGCACGGTTTGGTTATTTTAACTCCATCACATCATCATGTGTGATAGAAAAATGTCAGCGAGAATCAAGGGGAAGGTGTACAAGACAGTGGTGAGACCGGCCATGCTGTATGGTTTAGAGACCGTGTCACTGAGGAAGAGACAGGAGTCAGAGCTAGAGGTAGCAGAGCTGAAGATGTTGAGGTTCTCTTTGGGAGTGAC
>CM075004.1:28474607-28503733 GCA_037576675.1 Pangasius sanitwongsei | reverse complement strand
TGGAATATGGCCATGATACGTCTTTCTACATGGTTATTAAAGAACTAAAAAGCTACACACTTCATCTTTTAAGATTATTATTGTGTTTATTTATTATGATATTTATTTTCCAGTGTGTATCTCCAGGATACATTGCCCGTTTAGTGTATATATATATTTTTTATAAAATTAATGTGGTTTTTTTGACATTGCTGGTTAAAAGTTTAGAAACTGCTTTAAAACATTTAAAAAACATCAGGCCTCATTTATTAATTCTTTATTAAAGTGTGTAAATGTTTGTGTAAGCCAAATCGGACTATACATTTCTGCCGAATTTACTAAAGTTTCAGAAAACACAGATTTTCTTCATACTCGTGTGCCTACGTTGATTAATGTCAATCACCCGTAAATTACCAGGTGTGTATACGGCACAGGTGATTTGCATTTGGTGACGCCCACAAAAGTCCATAAAAAGCAAAGCTCACAGAGCTTATATGACTAGTAAACAACAAAAAAAGACTTTCTCTGTTGTAGAAGTGGAAGTTATTTTGACTCTTGTCCATTCCAATAAAAAAAAAAGATCATTCCTTATGAAGATATGGCCACACTTATTTATCTTGTTCCCTTGTGTTGCTAAGTCATGTCCACAATTTAATTAGCTCGTTCCCATGAGCTAATAATCTCATTCCCACACCTTACGAAGTCACTGCCACAGGATATTTTTATTAATTATGGATGTCACCCGCAGGGTTCTGTACAATTTGATACACCACAGGTGTGTTCGAGCAAATATTGTAGATAGACTCTCGGTTCTCTCTCTTTTTTTTGTTATGAACGTGTTTTTAAGGGGTACAAACAAAGAAACAGACACTGTGTAGCCATTTTTTCAGCTACACCTACCATATAAGATACAATTACTGAATCTAGGTCAACTGAGTCCGCTGGGTTTGCAAGAATGATACACTACCCTACAGGTTCCTAACCATGGTTGTGGAGTTCCCCCTGTCCTGCGCACTTTTAGTCTGTTCCAAACGCTACTCCAGAGCATCATTAGCCGCAGATAATGCATAACTTTCAAATGTATGTTTTTCATTAAACTGGGTCATGTGGCATTTGTGTGGAACTAACCCATTTTGGTTTCAACCAGAAGCCAGTACTACATGCAATCTCATTTTTACAAGGTTTCAAGTAACAGTGTTATGTTTTTCAGCATAGATTTAGCAAATGCACAAAATGTTATTATCTAGCATTCATGCTAATGGCACGTGGACATTTATTCATTCACTTATTTTAGACTATAATTTGGGTAGTCAATAATACACTATATGGCCAAATGTTTGTGGCCTCCTAAACAACACACCCATATTCACATTTTTGAACATCCCATTCAAGATTTAGTCCCCCCTTTTTGTTATAATAATTTCCACTCTTCTAGAAACTTTCTAAAAAGTTTCCACTAGATTTTGGAGCATGGCCGTGGGGGTTTGCTCATTCAGCCCCAACTGCATTAGTGAGGTCAGGCAATGATGTTGGATGAGGATGTCTGGGGTGTAGTTGGCATTCAAGTTCATCCCAAAGGTATTCAGTGGGGTTGAGGTCATGGCTCTGTGCAGGACACTAGAATTCTTCCGCTCCAGCCTTGGCAAACCACAGGGGCATTGTCATGCTGGAACATGTTTGGGCCTCTCAGTTCCAGTGATGACAGCATACAAAGTCATCCTATACAATTGTGTACTTCAACCAGTTTAGGGAAAGCCAACATATGAGTGTGATGATGGTCATGTGTCCACAAACTTTTGGGAAAAAAATTGAGAGGTATTTTCTTCTTCCTGTTATCTTCAAGAAATACAGATGATGCAACTTCCTGTTGACCATGTGACTTGTGGAATATTCCAAATATTTCATGGGGATGAATGTTTTCATTTAACAGGGTTGATTGTATATATTAAAATATACATTTTTCATGACTTATAGTGGACGACTTGTGGAAAATTTTTCTTTCAAATGGATTCATACACTATTGTGAAAATTATAGATTCTGAAGTGTTTAACTTCTAACTATTATATACTATTATATAATTACTATTATAGTAACTATTATATTTTAAGGTAAAGTGTAGCTATAGTGGGCTGGGATGGTTGGGGGTTAGATTCCTGCCTCCACCCTGCACGGTTGGGGGTTAGATTCCTGCCTCCACCCTGTGGGCTCAGAGTTTGCATGTTCTCCCTGTGCTTCTGGGGTTTCCTCCGGGTACTCTGGTTTCCTTCCCTAGTCCAAAGACATGCATTGTAAGATGATTGGCCTCTCTAAATTGTCCGTAGTGTGGGAGTGGGTGTGCAATGGGTTGGCACCCTGTCCAGGGTGTCCCCCGCCTGGTGCCCCGAGTCCCCTGGGATAGGCTCCAGGCTCCCGGCAAGTGTCTGTGGTTTAGTGAGTGTCTGTGGTTTAGTGAGTGTCTGTGGTTTGGCGAGTGGCTGCGGTTTAGCAAGTGGCTGCGGTTTGGCGAGTGGCTGCGGTTTATCAAGTGGCTGTGGTTTGGCGAGTGGCTGTGGTTTGCTGACTGGCTGTAGTTTGGTGTAGATAGCAACAAAATCTGGGCGAGATCTGGCTTACTTTAGGCCCTTCTAGTTTAATTCTGGCACAGCTTTTTTTTTCCACAGTCTTGTGTGAAACAGCATTAGGTTGAGCTCTGGCATGAGTTTGCAGCTTAAGGGCCATTCGAGGGGAGTGGGCCGTGGTAGTATGTGGGCCTAAATTCAACCAGATAAGGCCCACAACCAATTTTGCTATCTGGGTGTAGCTTGGTGAGTGGCTTTGGCAAGTGGCTGTGGTTTGGTTTATTTCGCCTCCACACCAGCAGGGGTCAGGGTTGTATTTGCTTTCTCTGGGCGCTGTCTTAGTAAACACAACAGAGTTCCGGTGAATATCAAATTTCTGCCTCTTCGCTTGGTAACCGATGAATTTCGTCGATAACTTAAACAAATGGACGAGTAGGGTGGATATGGTAAGTGAACATGTCTTGCGACTGTCTAAATGATCAAATAGCATGTTTTTCTCTAATAATAATGTCTTAGTCAAAAAGAATTCCCGTGTCGAGTTAGCGCTCGCTTTGCAAAGCTAGCCATCTTAGCCAGCCAGTCGTTCGCTAGCGTGGATTGTGCACGAGCGAGTTTTTTTTATTCTCCCACCCAATTTCCGATTAAATCCCGCCTCCTTTGATAAGATTGGCTAATCGAGTCCCGGCCACTGCTCTGTGATTGGTTGGTAGTTGATACTCACGGTCGATCCACCAATAGAACGGCTGCTTGTGCTCATAAAATACAGATCAATCTAGCGTTGGAGGCGGAATTTGTTCGGAATACGAGTGGGAGAGACAAAAAAAAAAAAAAAAAGGCTTCTCACGCAATAGATAAGACAATTCTCATTTGGTTGAATGGATACGGCTAGTATGTAGATAGACAACTAAAGTCGGTTTGCGGAAAAAAAAAGTTCGTCGAATTCTAGTAAAAAAAAAAAACAAAAGACGAGTTGACTTATTTGCAGTGTTTTGTCTTCGCGGTGGTGCCCCGAAACCGCGCAGCTGCACAAAATGTCCGTTTTTGTGTAGCTCGCGAGACGTTAGCTGGAGAGTTAGCCCCCCCCCTGGCTAACGCGGTTAGAGCAATGATGATTCCCACCTCTTGTTTTTAGGACTACGGGAACAAACTGAACCAGGCTCTCTCCTCTAGCACTAAATTTCTGCCCACAGCAGGACTGCGCGGTGCTGGGCCGTTTCAGCACTACGGCCGGCCCCTGGGCCACGGCGTGAAAGTCAAAGAGGAAGACGAGAGTGTGGAGGATTTCTTCCATTTCGGTGAGTCGCTGCGGATTTAATGATCCGGGCTTCTGCGCAGTTTACACAGCTTTCAGACTGAGCTGCATCAAAGCACAGGGTTTTTACAGATGCAACACTAAAACTAAACCAAAGAGCTGTTTAGAACAAGATTCATTTATTACGTCAGGGTTGCAAACTTTCTCGTGATCTGGGATCCACTCCATCAGCCAGGGAAGTGATCGACTCATGAGTCAGTACAGATGATTCTCATCATTTGATTCTCAGCTTGTTAATGCTTTAATTCATGCTGTAAGAGCGCTGTATTCCGCACGGGCGCCCTTTCCTCGCTAATAACAATAAAATAATACATTACATTCTACTGTTATGTGTTAAATATAAATTGGTATCATTGTTTTTTGTTCATTTTTTTTTTGCATCAAACCGTTTTTTAAGGCCTCCCACGCTGTTATTTAGACGCAGAAATCGTCATTATTATTATTATTTTGTGCAAGCCGCTTTAATAGAGTTCTATGCAGATTAACTTATCACTGAAACATTTCAAATGATTTCTAACATTTAAAAATTGCATTAAAAAAAATTCTCGATTTAAAAACGCAATCTGGATCAAGGAGAGCGTCACTATTCCTCCTTATTCCCTGTGACCAATGAGCGTGGACGTTGTACCACGTGACCTCACGCACGTATCTGAAGCGCCGCGACTCGACAGAAGAAAGAGGAGAAACAACGTCGGAGAAAGAAAGAAATCGTCTTGAGTTATGGCACCGCAAACTAAACTTATAAACATTTATCAAATACAGTGCTTTCTATCAAGAACAAAGAAACAAGAAACAGTGGCAGTGAGAGAGGAGTCATGAAGGAAATGGTTCCTAGCTTATATTATTTGTGAATATCCAAGTAGAGATTTTAAAACAAAGGCATGCGAAGGTGGGACAAACAGTGGTATTCAGTGATCACTGCTTGGTCATTGGGAACAGTGGTGATCAGTGATTGGTCGATGGGATACGGTGGTGATCAGTGATTGGTCGATGGGATACGGTGGTGATCAGTGATTGGTCGATGGGATACGGCGTGATCAGTGATTGGTCATTGGGAACAGTGGTGATCAGTGATTGGTCATTGGGAACAGTGGTGATCAGTGATTGGTCAGTGGGATACGGCGGTGATCATTGATTTGGTCATTGGGAACAGTGGTGATCAGTGATTGGTCAGTGGGATACGGCGGTGATCATTGATTTGGTCGATGGGATACGGCGGTGATCAGTGATTTGGTCGATGGGATACGGCGGTGATCAGTGATTTGGTCGATGGGATACGGCGGTGATCAGTGATTGGTCGCAAGCGCAACACAGTCAGGCATTACACACTGACGGTGAGTCGCGTGAACCTGCTTTCTCAACTCTTTTTTGTCGCTAGACTCTGTTTTGAATTAAAGCTGCTAAAGGGGTCTAAAAATTCACCAAATCTAGTGACAAAGTCTCTAAACTGGCAACAGTGGGAACAAATTTTGTCCTAAACAAATGTTTAATCTTAATATAATTTAATAATCTCAGGTAATATTAATATTAAGTTCTCCGTTACTGAATAAGCAATGACTAAATGTGTGAAATGAATGAATGGGGCGAGTGAGTCATGGCTGCATGGCTTCTCGCTCAACACTTTTCAGCGATGCATTACACATAGTGTGTGTTTATGAAGACAGATTTTCACCCACAAGGGGCTCTGAGTTGCTCTCAACAGAAAAACAGAAACAATGACTAATTATTTAACCTATTGTTAATATTGCTTGTATCCTATTAACACTGGGAGGACACATTCTTAGCACCCTAATATGATTTCATACCAAATAGCAGTCATTTGTGTTTAGCATTTGGCTTATTGCAGTACAAATGTGCAGTAAATCAGTCATTTGAAATTCAGACGAGCCATCATTCACAAACATCTGCTCGAAAACTGTAATTACCACGATTAGCTTACTGTTACAATACATATTCGTATCGTTCCTTACTAAATTGGTCATGAGCCAGAATTGTGATATTGACCTGCAATATAAAAAATTTAAATAGTGCAACACTAGTGGAAAGTGTTTTTTCCTGATTATTTATTTATTTATTTTTTAATCTCAACATCAATGCATACATGCAGATTGGAACATTATGCATGAAAGATAGGAGCAGTGAAACATTTTATGAACTAACAAACGTTCTGGAAGTATCTTTTCTATGCCCATTTGAACAACTTGTGCTTAAAAAATGCTGCATTTGGGACTAATTACAATAAAGTACAATGATTCCCCTTATCTCATGGTTGAAGTGAGATTTGAGGCATTCTGATATCCAGAAAGGTTTATAAAGTTTTTCATGTTTTTTTAAAATAAAAAAAAACAAAAAAAAAAAGTTTAATGCATCGTCAGTGACACATTTGACCCCAAAAGAGTTAGTCATTCAAAACCTTTAAAGGCAATAATGTTTTCTATATTAAATAACATTTATTGACAAAGTGGTTTCACAAAACAAAAAAGGCGTTAGACAACAGAAACGTCTTAAAGTTCCAACATTTTTATCATCAAGAAATTAAGATGCTAGTTGGAAATGCCCCAAAACACAAATATCAGTTGCTTACTGTTTGTTCTGTTGTCTTTTTATAGCTCAGCATCTTCAGCAGCAAACAGGCGAGTGTCTCACAGCGTGCTGCGGTGGAGCAAATCCTAAAACTATCCCTCTCACTACCACTCTAAGTACCTCACTTACTGCCTCTCTCACCTCCCCTCTGAATACCCCTCTCAATAGCCCACCACCCAAACCGAGCAGCCAGCCTTCAGCCGAGCGGCCGTACCACTGTCAGGACTGCGGCAAGTATTTCAGAATCAGCGATATTAAGCGCCATCAGCGAATCCACAGCGGAGAGAGACCGTTCCCTTGCTTCCAGTGTGGTAAGAACTTCCCCACGTCGGGCGATCTCAAAAGGCACGAGAGGATCCACACGGGTGAGCGGCCGTACCACTGCCTGCAGTGCGGCAAGAATTTCTCTGACTCGGGTCACCTTAAGCAGCACGAGAGGATGCACACGGGCGAGCGGCCTTACCAGTGCCCGCAGTGCGCCAAGCGCTTCTACAGATCGGGCGACCTCAAGAGGCATCTCCGCATCCACAGCGGCGAGCGGCCTTACAAGTGCCCGCAGTGTGAAAAGACCTTCTCCGATTCTGGTCACTTGCGGGGCCACCAGCGCATCCACACGGGAGAGCGGCCTCACCGCTGCACGCTGTGTGAGAAGAGCTTCTTCAGATCGGGAGACCTGAAGCGTCACCACCGGACACACACAGGAGAGAGGCCGTACCAGTGCTACCAGTGCGGGAAGAGCTTCTCCGAATCGGGTCACCTGAAAGAGCACCGGCGGATTCACACCGGAGAAAAACCCTACCACTGCAACCAGTGCGACAAGAGCTTCTCACGCCTGGAGCGACTGAAGGGCCACCAGAGCATCCACACGGGCGAGAGGCCCTTTCACTGCACCCAGTGCGGCAAGAACTTCTTCAGATCCGGTGAGCTCAAGAGGCACCAGAGGATCCATAATGGAGAGAGGGCATGAAATTGCTTCTTAGAGCATTAGGGCCAGGTTTTTAGGTCTCTGTTTTTTCAGGGTGTTTATTTTTGCTTTCCTGTTTGTAGCCAGTTTGACTGCTAATCTCATGTTGCAGAATAGTTTCTGCTGTGTGAAATGAATAATTCCAGAGGGGCTGTGTTAGTCAGCGGGGAGAGAAAGGGTCATGCGTACATTTTGGCTATTGAGAAGGAGGTTCAGCTAACAGATTTTAGTTTTTAACTCCCAGATAATAACAGAGAGGACATTGACCTGGCCCTTGACATTCCCTCTTAAATAAAATTCAAGCATTAGGGATTCCTACTAGGATGTTTATTCTATTTTTAAACAAACATGATATATTGTGGATCCTCCCTGCATGTTAAAGGTTCCTTGGATGGCTTACTCAGTGATCCAACCCCTGACCCATTCCAGATAATTTTTTCAAATCACTACCTCCACATGTCTTCATTTGCAGTTAAGCACCGACAGAGAACGGCCTGTTGAAATGTTCACTGTTACAATCTGCTCTAAGTTTAAAGGAATGATTCAGCAAAAACATTTGCACATTTATTCCCCTTACCCCAAATGTCCCCTGGTGTTGGCCTCTTTAGTTTGGCACTGGACTGTAATGTAGCTAAAGGCCGATTTATACTTGCTGTTAACTGCGCGTACGTGTACGCAAGATGGCCGCTGCGCATATCCTGCGGTCATTTGGTGCATCACTTGTGCATGTCCTCAGAAAAAAATCCGACGCATTCATGTGGGGCAATACTAGTGTAAATAGTAGAGGCAGTATAGCACCATGTGATACTGTCTGCAACTGACTAAACAAACTAGTGTCAAACTGCATACTTATTTACTGTTTTAAACCATTGTCGTGTAGGCTACCGACACTAATGCTTTTCCTGTTACAGTTAGTGTTTGAATTTTAAAAACCTACCAAAAGGTCTGTTTTGAATACCAGTTTTCTGGATTTTCTAGATTAGCTAATACTTTTCAATGTATGGTCAGGGTTTTTGATTTGAGACTCAGCTCAGGACAATAATCACACCCATGACAGAAAGTTTAAAGAGACAGTGTTTAACATCACTGTGCATTAAAATCACTAAACATTACAGTTTGACTTGGAAACCAGGTGGAGAGGGATGTTTCGGCTCTGACGTGCCATCTACTGGATGGCACTTTTAATTCTCCAGCTGTAAATCAGATAAGCAAGCAAGGCTGTGAACAATGCCGCTCGCGTAGCAGCTGCATGTGTGCACGTACGCGTGGGGAAAGTGAAGTATATTTGTGCCTTAACAAGTATTTGAAATCTTCCCTGCTCTTTTCCAAAATAATTTCGGTTTCCTCCCCCCCCACACAAAAACATACCAGCAGCCCTAAATTGCCCCAGGTGTAAGTGTGTGTGTGCATTGTGCCCTGCGATGGACTGGTGTCTCATCCAAGGTGTATTTCTGACTCACATCCAGGATAGACTCTGGATCCATCATCGCCCTGACCAGGATCAAATGGTTACTAAAGCGGAATGACTGATCAGTTAATTTATTTAAAAATGGGATTATGTATTGTACTGCTTTGACTGGAGTAACTACGTATATAAAAAAAAAAAATTTAGGCCTAAATATATGGGAAAAGATTTTGAGTGAGACTTCTATTGCTTGTGAACAACATTATCTCCATCACAAAACTAAAGAACCATATCAGACAATAAATACGCCTTGTCTAATGGACAGCATTTGGAGTAATGGTGGGAAAACTCTGTGAAGTAGATTTTTTTTTTCTCTCCCTGAACAATTCCTAGTACATCCTTTTTTTTTTTTTTTTTTTTTCCCCGCACCAATGGATCTCCATATTTCCAACTCCGTTTCAAAGTATGTATTGTACAGTACAATATTTGTATATTGTAGCAAGGTATAACGTCAAGTGAAAGATCCTGTAGAACTGTATATTAAAAAGATGTGTATGCTTACATTCTTTGTATTTGCAATATTTTTTTATTTTTTGCTCTGTTTTTTACAAGTGTGTGCTGTATACATTTGTTACCATGCAGAGACGGTTAACTCAACATGTGATTTGAACACGTACATGACCCTGATCTGACAATGGACTAGAGCTTTTACAAATTGTCTTATCTCTCTCTCTCTTTTTTTTTTTTTTTCTTTTTTCTTTTCTTTCTTTTTTCCTCATCTTTGTTGTATCACTGTATGTAACAGCACACAATGAACTTGTGATTGCTTCATGCCACTGTTGTGGCACTGTAAAATGCTACTGTACTCATCATGTAAACAACACATGGGGAAAAATTCTTTGTTAGCCATGATGCTCTTGAGTTGCCAGTGTATTAGTTATTAGATTGGTAGAGCTAATAAACAGACAACTCTGAGTATATACTGTACGTGTGTGTACACGGAGTTGCTAGATGTGTAGGTGTACCAGTGTACCAGTCTAGTAACAAATTCACTGGCAACTCGGTGTACGTTGTCACCACTATGTTGGAAGTAGTGTGTACCAGGTTAGAGTGTAAGACGTCTGTTGTGGAAACACAGTTTATGATTCAGTTACTTAGGATCTGCACTTTTAGGTAATGTATTAATCAAATCTTTTACAAATCATATGAATTAGATTTAGTGTCTTAACTACATTTTTTTTTTTTTTTTTGTTAAAACCATGTTGTTTTCCATACTGATGTCTTTTTTTTTTTTTTTTTCCCTCTAAACCATATGTATCTATTTAACCATTGGGTGTGTTTAGTTTTATAGGCTTTGATTCAATCAGAATTATGACCTTCAATTTCATTTTTAAAAAAATGATGATAATAAATAAACTGAAATGCCCAGTATTTCTAAAAAGTAAAAAGACCAAAATGTATGGGTGCAGTGGTAGTATTTAATACGTCTTTCTGATTGAATCCAGGCTGTAGAGTAGGTGTGGGATTTTCAAACCCTGGGATGCCTTTACTTTTGCCTGTGCATGAGTGTTTTCTTTATATGTTAATGTAATTATCCCTTATTTGCACAAAATAAATACGTAATCTCTACCCACAGATGTACTTTATATACCCATAAAAAATGTTACTGTAGGTATTTATTAAGATTTTTTTCTTTTATTTAACAAAACACAAGCTAGCATATAAATATAACACTGAGGGAAATGCTCATTTGTGACACTGACTGTAACACACACACACACACACACACACACACACACACACACACACATTCTGTCTATTGGTGATAGTAGCGGAGAGTGCTGTCGAACACATCGGTCCAAAATCTCCCATAGGGTGACTGAGTTGATATCTGGTAATTGTGAACTTCATAGCATATGATTTACCAGTCAGAAAACATTCCCCACACCATTACACCACCACCACCAGCCTGAACTGTTAACACAAGGCAGGTTAGGTCCAGTTTGTCCAGTCTGGGTGAGCCTGTGCCCACTGTCGTCTCAGATTCCTGTTCTTGGCTGACAGGAGTGGAACCCAATGTGGACTTCTGCTGTTTTAGCCCATCTGCTTCAAGGTTTGAACATGCTGTGCATTCTAAGATGCTTTTCTGCTCATCAAGAGTGGTTATTTGAGTTACTATTTAGACTTGAGTTAGCCTTGCTGTCAGCTTGAACCTGTCTGGCCGTTCTCCTCTGACCTCTCATCTGCAGAATTGCCAATCCTAGGATGTTTGCACTATTCTGTGTAAACTCCAGAAACTGTTGTGTGTGAAAATCCCTGGAGACCAACAGTTTCCGAAATACTCATCTGGCACCAACAACCATGCCGTGGTCAAAGTCACTATCCCTTTAGTTCCTTAAGGGAAATCTTAATGCTACAGCACACAGAGACATCCTGTACGACTGAGTGCTTCCGACTTTGTGTTAACAGTTTGGGGAAAGGCCCACATATGGGAGTGATGGTCAGGTGTCCACTTACTTTGGACCATATAGCATATATCACGACGAAGGTGTGATGATTTACGACAGCTGCCGACGTGTTTACGACAGAGTTTCCAAGGAGACGTCAGGAGATAATTCTTTATTGCTACGCGGTTGGCGCGAGGACCTTCAGGGGTGCACTGTGCGCGAGACAGAATGGGTGGAAGGTAGAAGGTATGTTTGTTTATAGGCTAGTCAGTAGGCTAACGAGACAAAATGGTATTTAACAAAAGGCATTTGTTTTTCATTCGTGACGAAAATAAGGCTTAATTTCCAGCTATCTGAATAGCAAGATATGTTTAACTGTATGCCCTGCTCTGTATTAACGTGCTAAAATAGCTAATACAGTTAGCAGTCTAGCTAGCTAAACAACAGCACACCAGTTTGTGTGTTTTGTACGCAGCTTGCTCAGGCCCACACACCTTAAAAACACCGTCATGTTGGATAAGTTTCACGTATATTTCTTAGTATTATTATTATTATTATTATTATTATTATTATTATTGTTATAAACAAGGTGTTTAATTTCTAGCCACTGGCTTTGGTCTTGAATTCAGCTTATAACTGCGGAACTGTTTAACGCTAGCTAATATAAATAAGGTTATGGAGCAGGGATTGTGAGTAAGCTAATGTCTTTAACAATGCACATCTGAGCATACGTCGTCTAATTATCTGGATAAATAGCTCCTTTCCCCTGCTTTTAGTTAGCAGTTAGGAGTAGGTCTCTAGTGGAAGTCAGTTTGGTGTCTTAATTTGTCACGTTCTATGAAAGGTTTGTAATCCAGTTGTGTTCCTGTTCTCAAGGCAAGCATGAGAGAGAAGACTTGTGAAACATCGGTGAGATGTTTGGGAAGGTGGTATGATGGAAGGTTCGGGAAAGGAAAGGGAAATTTGTAATGGAGGATCCTTCCCATGGCTCACTCGCACAGACAGCAGGTTTTGGAAACTCACCGACTGCTTCTCTTCCCTCCAGCAAACTGCCCCGTCTACACAGCACCAGGTGAGGTGAGCTGAGCTGAGCTGAGGAGTGTACTGATTTCACAGCAGTCATCTGCAGGAGCTCACAGTACACCTGTTGGTCTGTTTGTCTTGCACCATCTCTTTTCTCCAGTCCTCTCATCAGTTCCACAGCACTGTTGACTCAAGTCTGATTGGTTGATTAGTTTTCTATAATAGGAGCTTGGACAGTCCAGCGCGTCCCAAAAGTCTCCATACGTAGAGGAAATTAACACTCTTTTTTTTTCCCGCAAAATGTAGCTTTATTCACAAAACATCCTCTACATGATTGCCATTTCTTTGTAAACACACACAGTCTTCTCTCCCACTCAGGATGAACTCATGTTAACACTTTTGGTGTTATGCATGTAACCTGCATGTCCATCGCAACCTTGCGATCCAGCCTTGTGAATGATTTCAATACGTCCTCCTTTTATCAAAGGCATTCCTAAAGGCTATCTGAAAAAATATCTATATAATATAGACTAAAATTTTGGAAGACATTTTGCTTAAAAAAAAAAAAAAAAAAAAGTGTTAATTTCCTCTCTGTATGGAGACTTCTGGGACACCCTGTAGTTCCACCAGGTCATATTAATGCGTTCATTCTCATGTTATAGTTTCTATAATAACAGCTTACACAAAGATTTCAAAGGTGGACGTTCAGTATCAACGAATTAAACGTTTCCTCGCTGAAAACTGTTATTTAGCATTTAAGGAAGGAGCCTCCAGTGTCGGCTCTGCCCTAACTTTAGGTTATCTGCAACTTTCGGTTATATGACACAGGAAAGTCTTCAGGATGGAGGACAAACTGCACTTTAACAGCATGTGTTATTAATTTCAAGAGATAGAAAAAAAAAAAAGAAATGCTGGTGAGGAAATGACTGTTTATAGCTGTTATAATGTAAGGGATAACAAAAATGATTGGATTTGCACATGTTCCACAACATTAAATGTAACGATAAATGGACAAAATGTACATGTTCTTTGATGAATAAAAAATGTTAGCTTTTTTTTGTGCAAGTGAAAGCTGAAAATGATCTCATTTCTTCTTCATTAGCTTGTCATTCTTGTACAAGTACATACAGTTTTTTTTTTTTTTTTTTTTTTTTTTTAAAACAGTGTAAGAAAATAGGCTCGTACATTTGGCGGGAAAATACATTTTGATGTTCAGTCATCTGCCTGTTCCTGGGTAACATTTAAGTTGGTCAGCATTATAAAGGCACTAATACCTGCAAAGCCAAAGAAAAGTGTGTTGTAAAAAATAACACCACAGAATCTGTTTTCTGTTGTTATATTGCCCAGTGCTAGATTATACAGAGAGACTGATTTTTGACTGTTCCTTCATGCTAGAGAAAGGACTGAAACTCCTGTTATGTACTCCACTGTATTTACTGCTTATGTAAAACCCTCTGTGCTGTTTTTTTAATCCCTAGAACAATTACATGGAAGTCCGTAAGCCAGTGTTGGAGCTGAAAGATGTCCCTCCCCCTCCACTCCACAGTGCCTCTCAGCAGCCTCTTGCTCTGGCCCCCCAGCCTGCGCCTCCTCCCTGTCAGCTCCCTGTTTCAGACCCTCAGCTCCCCCAGCAGCCCCTTCCTCAGCTGCAGCCCGGTAGCCCTAAAGTAAGCTTGTGTTCCCGTTGTGAATGCAGCCTGCACATCCAGCCGCACTCTGGCTCGCTTGAAACCAGGGCCCACAGTTTCGGTGACAGTTTTGGTGGTGGCTGTGGCACTAGCAACACCGTTAATGCTAGCACTGGTGGTGGCATTCCTGCACCTTTTTCCCCTGCACAGCTGCAGACCCCACAGAGTTTTGGGTTCCGGGTGGCTTCAGTAGCCACGTCTCAGCCCATGGCAGCTCTCACACACCCGTCCTGCTGCGGGCGCCTTCACACTTGTTCCTCTGTCTCAGTGGGGTGTCTGCAGTCAAAACACGTGTCTGGCTCCGCACCCATCCACGGGCCCTGCGTGGCCTTATCTGGGTGCTGCCACTGTAACGAGGAGCATCGGGTGGAGCAGCATTACCATTCACACGGTGACACACCCTCCTCTACTCACCTCTGCACTAACCCTTTGTACCTCGAGCACAAAACAGGCTGTCAGAAGGGAGCACACTACTGCCATCAGTGTTTAAGAAAGGTTGGTCTTTCGGCAGCAACACAGCTTTACATACTTCAGAGGGGTTGTTGAGTTTAGTGCAGTCCTTCAGGAATTTTAGAGCTGATTTATACACATCAAGACTTGCATACATGGGCACTTGCATAGATGTCCGCCTTCCTACTTGCACATAACACGAGCTTGTGCACTAGGGGGCAGTGTAGCAAAAATCAATATTTACAGAAAAGGGGAAAAATGGAAAAAGCCAAACAAAATGTTCCGTATTTCATTCTAGAAATAAATAAAACTGTGGGCATAACAGTTTCGCAAATTGCTATAAACCAAGTAAGTTCTCATTGAAAGCATTCACTTCAGCTAGTGTTTACATTCACAATTCTAGCAGTCATGGAATGATGGATGCTTTAGATTTTAGTAAATTGTGTTGCTGTGGTTTTCATTACTTACATTGTGTCTTTACTGTGAGTATGTTAGAAAAAGAAAGAAGGAAAGTGTACGATCTTGCAGGCTGATTAAATTGGCTATTACAACGAGAGCTAGAGCGGGTATAAAGTCTCGCACTGTGCTGCAATATCATAATTGTAGGTTTTTTTTGTAAATAAACCAATTACACTTTTTAAAAAAAAAAAAAAAAAAAAAAAAAAAAGGGCTGGGAGAGAACATCCCCAGCCTATAGAAAACTTTGAAAGCAATAAAGGGAAAGTTTGTTGCTTAGGCGACTAAGAGCATCAATGTGTCTCTGAGTCCCACAGTTACCCTAAAACCTGCTCTCAACTCTATATCGTGACACAAATATGCAAACATGCTTCAGTTGCAGAAGTATAAATCAGACCTTAGATGGACCATATTGTTTTGCTCCATGTATCAGTACATCAATTCAAGAACCATTCATTATCTGCCAGTGACAATCTCTAGTTACTGAATGGACAATTAGTACTTAATCCCTATCAACTGCATCCGTAGTGCTTTTGTGTTTACCACAAACAATAATTGCAGGATCTTTCAACATTAATGTTGGTTAGACTTTGACCTATTATTATTGTGACCTATCTATTATTTAAAACAGAACCTGAATAGTTACTTCAGAGACTGTCAGATGAGCTAATGAAGACATTTTGAGGCAATTGTACTGATCACTGAATGGAAGTTAAACCCTAGATATTTAACAGCTTGTTGTACTTGTATGTAACTATATGTGTTCAAGAAGCTGCAGATATGAGGTTGATGTTGATACAAGTGAATTGTTTAGCCCACGCAGGGTTTGGGTGCTGCTGACTCTGAGAAGGTTTGGCCGAACATCCCCCCTCCTCAGCCCTGCTCTGCTTCTGTACCCATGTGTAATGGCTGCAGAGTTCCTGGAATCTCCAGCGATGGCATTCTGCACCCCACCAGCATAGGCAAAATCAACCAGAAATATGGTCAGTGCACACAGATGCATTTATTATGCTATAAGGCATTAGACAGAGGTTATAATTGACAGGTGGACACATTAGCTACATTTGCGACGTTCTTAACTTTTTTGGAAGCACAGAGTCGACACGCTGAATAAAAGCAGCATAGCAGTTTAAGGATTTTCTGTACTTCAAATTTAATGGACTTGCTTTTATATGAAAATTATTATCAGAAGGTGACCATGTGCATAGTCATACAGCAGGTTCTGTTACTCAGAAGTGATTTCCTTGTGCAGCGGCTCTAATTGGGTGTGTGTGTATATTAGGGTCGACTGAGGGTGGCGGGCAGGAGTCCTTGCCCCCAGTGGGTGTGTTTTGGGACATAGAGAACTGTGCTGTGCCCAGCGGGCGTTCAGCTGCCACAGTGGTCCAGAGACTCCGCGAGCGTTTCTTCCAGGGACACCGTGAAGCCGAGTTCATCTGTGTGTGTGACATCAGCAAAGAGAACAAGGCTGTCATTCAGGAGCTCAACAACTGCCAGGTGCGCAGGAACATGCATGCACACAAGCTCACTAAACATCAGCCCTCATTTGCAAACACTTCCGATTTGAGCAAATATATCCATCACATGCTATCCACCTTATTTTGCAAGGCAGAAGTATGTAATAGCACGTATTTCCCCTTTTTGTGCGAGGCTTCAGGTTCAATTCATAAACACTTGCTTGTAAACGTAGTAAAATAACAAAAGTATTGTAAGTTGCTGTTGTTTATGATGATGCTATTATTATTATTATTATTATTATTATTATTATTAATATTATTATTAGTTTTCTTCTGTTAAGGAGACCTGTGTGGTGGAAGGCTTGAGCAGCTAACTCATGTCTGCAGTCACTCAGGTTACCTTAACAGAAACTGTCCATTAACTCACAGTACTTTATTTGGTTACTCAAGTACATTTCCAAGTATTTTTGTACTTTAACTCAAGCAGACATATGAATAGAAAACCTCTACATTTAATCAGGTGCAAGATGTTTTGCAGTTTGTGAGCTATGAACGTAGCTATTTGACTCTGCAAGCTACTTTTATGAACAGATGTAGCTAATGTTAGCTTCCTAGCTAGCCTCACAGTTATACCCGTAAACATTTAACTTTGTTCATGCGCAGTTGAGTTTATCTTTGCATTGATATTCTCATGACAAGATGCCACCTGAGAGTTTTCACTGGAGCACCAGAGCCCAAACACTTTCTTGAGTACGGATGCTCCTCTGTAGGTTTTCTGTCTGACTGAAGAGCGCGCACGTACAATGGCTTCGGTGGCTTCTTTATTTTCAGTTGCTGTAACCAAAACCGAAGGGCTTCATCCTTTTGGGGAGGCGGCTGGAGATCCTATGGCGTCTCACATTCACAGTTAGGTCTGGTGTGTGGTTTATGCTTAAAACACGACCGCTTTAAGAAAACTTTACCAGTTATTATGCCAACGCCTAACTGCACAAACGATACCAGTTTTCCATGAATTCATAATTACTAATGTTAACTATGAGACGTTGAGTGAGAGTGCCGGTAGATGCAAATACAAACTAGTGAGCTGAAGTAACTTGAAATGACCAAATGGAAATCTTGTACAAAAACCTTCAAACAGACCGAATCCATTGGGATGCTGACAATAAGGTGGATACTACAGGACACTTGTACTGGGTTATTACAGATTTTTTTTGTGTCACTAACCCCCCCCCCCCCCTTTTTTTTTTTTTTGCAGTGTCACTCACTCAGCACCTCTGAGACTGCACAAACCTTGTGTCCTTTAAAATGAAACTTTAAATATACTTGTTCACTTCATTGTGTGCTCTCCCATATGACAGTCTGATATTTTAAACTCCTGTTTTTTAGTTTTCTGTGCACACCCTCTTTCAGCTTAGTTGTCGCATGCTCACTAGGTATTGTGTCAGGTCTTTTTTTCTTTTTACAGATTGCTTGAAAAATGTCCTTAGGTTTTCTTTTTTTTTTTTTTTTTTATGTATATTGGATTTTTTTTTAATTTTTTTTTAATTTTTTTATTTATTTATTTTTTTTTATAAACTGTCTATCCTTCTCACAGGTCACTGTTGCTCACATAAATGCCACAGCCAAAAATGCTGCTGACGACAAACTCCGACAGAGTCTGAGGCGCTTTGCTGAAACACACACTGCTCCTGCCACAGTCATCGTAGTTTCTTGTGAGTTTATAACGTAAAATTGAAGTATACTCGTCCATATTGGGACCTAGTTCTATTGCCTTCTGTTGCTTTCATGAAGATGTTGAAAACTAGGGGTGTGCACTGGTAATCGAATACCTAGTTACCTGTTTAAGGTGCCACTATTCCAATACTGAAATCACTGTTCAGGTGTTCATTATGCCCATATGAATTCAGTAAGAAAATATGAAAAAGGAAATCCGCATCTGATAATGCTGCTCTCTGCCTCAAAGTACTGTCACGATTGGCATCTTGGGAGTGGGCAGCCAGATATGAAGTTCACAGGAGAGATAATACTTTTCCCATAACATCTAGTGCAACTCTATATGTCTTAAATGACACAACCATGGACACAAATCACGTACCTCAGGTTTGCAAATCAAGCCCATTTTCAAGACAAGTTCAGTAAATCTGTATGGACCTTAAGATGATTATAAACATGCACTGCCACAGTGATCACATGATCACATTAAATTCATTAAATTCATTAATCCAATGCGATTTTTCCAACATGCTTCCTACACACAAATATAACAGTGATTATTGTCTTGTAAACTCTGTTACAGTTGGAAATGTCACAAAGTTTGGATTATCCCCAAAGTGGTTAAATGAATATGTGTTACAGATATCTGAACTACAAAATTAGGCAAAAGAAACTCTAGGAAGTGGCTTAATTAATAAATTGTCCTTACTAGTCACATACACTTGGCCAATACCATGGTGCATTTAATTAAATGAAGAAACATTACAGTGCCTGTGGGCTGCTGTTATTTGACTTCCTTTTTTCACTCATACGCTTGTCGATTTGTAGCTGATGTGAACTTTGCCAGTGAGCTGAGTGACCTGCGTCATCGCCATGGCTTCCAGGTCATTCTGGTGCACAAGACTCAAGCCTCACCTGCTCTGCTGCAGCACGCACACCTGCACGTCCTATTTGAGGACTTTGTCTCAGAATTGCCTCCCAGGATGCTAATCAAATCACAGGTATTTATCTTTTCATCTTAACCCTGGGGCAGGAATATTTAGTCAGCTAAAAACATTTGCAAAGTCTCATAAGAAGATATATATTTTATTTTTAATCATTGGCCAGATGTTACTAGAGATACAATATGCCTATATTTTTATCAATTCTAGCCTACTCTGGCCTTTGTTAAACTTATGGCCCTCTGTACAGGAGTGCAGCCTTGCCCCAAGCTACAGCCATGACGTGCTACTCCTGACAATGTATTGGATTAAATACAGGCTGTAGGTTGTGTACTATTATTTGCATTTTTTTTTTTTTATTCAAGCTTGACGTAGATAAAGAAATCGAACCAAAAATTCCTTATACAGCTCAAAGCCAGTAACTACCCCAGTAGAAGAGTCCCAGAAAACCCAGAGTGCTCCCTCTTTCTTTGCTCCCTCAGCCCTGTTTCAACCTCCTCTTTGTGCACAACCTCCCCACGCACCGCGACTCCAAGTCCGTCAGTAGCAGGCTTCAGCGCCTGTCCAATAACTGTGGTGGGAAAGTGCTGGGCGTGTCTGGTGGCACCGCTGTGCTCCGATTTGCCAGTGCAGAGGCAGCTGAGCGCGCCCGCAAGCGCATGGAGAACGAGGACGTCCTAGGGAACCGCATCACTCTGTCATTTTCCCCTGACGGGCTACAGGAGGAGGAGGAGGAGCGGTCTCGGCCTGCTGCCTCTTCCTCCTTTTCTAGCGCCCTGTTCCTCCCTGTGGAGAAGCCGCGGTCACCACGTCGCCCCAGGCGGGCATTGCGAGCCTCCCAAAGCGGCAGGGACGCTGGGGTAAATGTTCCAGAAAGACCCTACAGCCCTAGGAAAGTGGGTCATGCTTCTTCCTGCAGCCCAGTGTTGAAGTCCCTTTCCCAGGTCAGCGGTGTAACCGTGCCTTCTGCCTCCATTCTCCCTTCATCCTTCAGCCATTAAGATGCTTACACCAAGCCTGCTTTCCAGCTTAATAAAACTCTGAGCCCATGTGTCCAAGATTCTCCAACAAACCAAAGATTCCCACAGAGAATGTTCCTCACAATTTGGCTTGTCCATTGTTCCAACAATCAGCTTGCAAGTTATCAGGCATGTGTTTGGAGAATGTTGAGACAGTGTGCCAGGGTTTAACAAGTCTGTGCTTACCCCATTTGCTCATAAATCCAATCCTACCTGCCTACCTACAGCTCCCAGAAGACCCTTCTCTCCCTGCTGTTGCCTTGCTGCAAAAACCATAACATGGAGGACTGATCTATCTTCATGTGACATATCATGGATTAAACAATAGTTTTGCATGAGTTCAGATTTCTTTAACTGCTTTTTGTCCTTTCCATTATCATTTGTATCTTTGCTCATCTACTCAACTTTAATTTTCTGTCTTTTGCTTTGTAGCTCCATTTACTTCCATCCATTTTGCAGAGCATACTATTGCAGGAAATTCTAACTCCAGTTAAACTGATTACTGCCCATTATGCATTTTATTGTTTTAGGAGCTAAGAGTCGTCTCTAAATTCTAGTGTTTTTTAAATTGGTTTACAGAACTTTACATCTTTACATCGTTACTCTTTGTTAGAAAGTTTTGGAGTTCGACTTTCTTGCAGCAGGGCTGAAACATGGCAGCTACCTTCTTTTTCCTTCATCAGTAATATTTACCATTTGTGAGAGATTCATGTATTACTTTACTTAAACCCAGGACGTGAGTGGTATGGAGTCTAAGCCCAGGACAGGTTTCCTTCTGGAGAAAGTCCGTGCTGCATCTGCATCTCCACAGAGCAATGGCCTCACCTCTCAGCTGCAGCCTGCTAAACCAGCCTTCCCTGCAGAGCTCCCGCAACGGGGCCGCAGGTACTTCTCTTACCCCTTCCTCTTATGTTAAAAATGGCATATTTGACTTTGATCTGTATTGGATCTGTATCTCTATTTCCCTGTGAAAGCTGCACCATGTGCTCTGCTGCCCTTCTGAGTTTAGCACCAGCCCTGATCCTGAGCCCATAAAGGTCTTTAAGAGCATTTAGATGGAGGGCTTTTGCAGCATTAATATTGCAGCATTAATATGTAAAAATATCCTACCCATGGAACATTTAGATCTCTAGCAAAATTTACACCTAAAGTGTTGTCATGGATACAAATTAAACATTAATTTTCCTTGCTGCTATAAGGTTTTATAATCACTCAGCTTTTTGTTTTGTTGGTTGGTATTGATAATGTGGCAAAAATACAAAAAAAAGAAAAAGATTATAATTTAAGGTGAAAAAGATGTGTGTGTGTTAAGATAATTCAGATAAAATTATTAAAAATTGAGTGACTCAATTAAAAATTGAGTGACTCACCATTCATAAATTGTATTATTCCTGTGATGACCTCAGTTGCTCATAATCAGGATGCATGAAAAGGGTCCCTTGAATGTCGCTGTAGCTTGGATATTGCAGCACATGAATGTGTCTGGCGGGTTGTGGATATTCCTGGTAAGGGCTTTGAAAATAAGCTGGTGATGTAAGAGTCAGGTTTTGTGTGCATAGGAGAGACTCGTGCAGCCTGCGCAGCACTACAGATTCTCCAGCAGAGTCATTTCAGGTGAGCACTCCATCAGCTTTCAGCAAACTCAGCCTACACACTTCCTTCAGCCCGCTGATGTTCTCCCAGGGATCCTGGTCCTCAAGGTTTGTGTCTTTGGCAAAACATGCACAATATGAGCTCAATTGTCCAGATACTTTCCACATGCAGGTAACCGGTGCTACTACACATCTCTCTTTCAGGAGTGCATCTCCGTGTCTGTCTAACCGTTCTTCACCGCTGAGTGTTCCCTCTCGTAGCCCATGTCCTGACTCTCAGCCTGAGCCCTTCTGTGACGGTGCAGACATCCAGGTAGCCAACCTCGACTACAGGATGTCCAGGAAAGAGCTGCAGCAGATTCTGCTCGACACCTTCGCCAAGCATGGCAGGGTGAGAGAACCTGTGAATCCATCTCTATCCTCCTGTAGCATATGCATTTCAAACCCTAATATCAAATACCACTCGATTTTCTATAATGTTTACATATTCAACGGTAAAAACATGTACATGATCATTCTGTTCATTGCCATGTATTTTCCATGTTTGCCCTTCAGGTGAAAAGTGTTGAGCTCAGTCCTCACACAGACTACCAGCTCAAAGCTAAGGTACAGATGGGTTCTCTGCAGCAGGCTATAGGAGCCGTCAGCGTTCTTCACCGCTACAAGATCGGCAATAAGCGTATTCATGTCTCCCTCATCACTGGTGCAAATAACAAATCCCTCACCTGCCTCAGGTACTGACCTCTGACATGCGGCAAGCATTAATCATTACAGTACAGGTTTATATCTCCGCTGCTTTTATTTGTAGTGAGCACACAGGACGTTATTGAAGTTATTCTCTGTTTCCCTTTCATACAGCTCCGAGATAATCAGTATTCTTCAGGATTCTCCAGCTAACTGTCTTCCACTCTTCAAATTCACTGAAATTTATGAGAAGAAGTGAGTCACTATACAGACAGTACATGTGTACACTGATTTCTCTGGGTTTTTTGAGGTGTTGGTATAAAAAAAAAAAGTCATTAATTGTTTAAAACATGATTGTATGAGAATGCTAAATGACCATGTTCAGTTAGTTAGTTAGTTAATTACTTTAAGACTTTCATTACATTTTTTAAAAAATTTCAAATTATTTTTCAAATTATTATTCAAATAAACCACACTAAAGAATAACTTAATGGATAGTTTTCCTTGGTGAGGATGGGTTCAAAAGTTCAAAAATTGTCTTTGTGGTCAATTAGCTTAATATCACATGGAAAATATGAAAGAATTCTAACCATTAATTGAAGTAGATTTATTCTAAATAATTCAGTACATTTTAAAATATATATTTTACGAAACCATGTCACAGTTATTGCGCCCCCCCCTCCCTGCACTTAGTACTTTGTGCAACATCACAGTAGAGTCTTCTTAATGCTTGACGAGAGTGCAAAGCTAGCTGTATGTAACTGTTACATCAACTCAGCAGCTAGCATTAAACACATTGCTATCGATCTCTTAACACTGCAGTTTCTGCTGCTAGATAATCCTTAGATTGCTCAGGAAAAAGGAGTTTGAGCAGTAGAAGCTTTACAAGCATCCTACAGTTTTCCAGCAGACTGCATAATTAATCATGTGTTTATTGTGATTATGTGATTATGATTTTGATTTGGCTTCCTCAATTATTGCCCACATTTGACTGACTATGCTTTTGGTTAGTTTATCTACAATTAACTAATTGGTGTGCGGTTGAGTAGCAGTACTTTAATCATTTGTGGTCTGGGTGTGTTAACCTGGTCTGCAGGTTTGGCCGTAAACTGGTGGTGAGTGATCTCTACAGATTGCCAGAGGTAGTGGCTGTGCGCGAACAGGGTGGAGGACGCTTGGTATGTCTTCTCTCCAGCAGCCTACCTAGACATAGTCCCCTGGGCTCCTCCCAGTCCCATGACGGCTCCTCCACCAGCGGCAGTCCTGTGGTGTTTGAGGAGCTTGAGTATCACGAGCCTGTCTGCAAACGTCACTACAGACAGCAAGATTTCAGGTAGGACCATAAAAACAGGATTATAAGAATGCGTTTGCAGCATGGATAGTGGTAATAAAATGCATGACACGTTTGTTTTTTGGAAATCAGTCCTACCTGTCATTTACCTTAGTCTTTATGTACGTGTGTGTAGTGAGGCAGATTATGACCCTGACACATACAAGATCCCGTTTGTTGTGGTGTCTCTGAAAGCCTTGTCTGCTCACGTGCACAGTCTACTGCAGTCTCATGAGGGTACCATCCCCTTGCTCAGGTAACACACCTGCCCTCATTCACATGCTAGATACAGATGCTAAGTCGAGTATTTTTAATGCTAAGGGAAGAATGGACATTGTTTTGTTTGAGTGTTAATTACATTATATATATTTTCAATCAGTTTCCCAGAATGTTATGCATCAGAGTTCAGTCCGTTGACAGTGGCCGAAGAAGGGAAGCTGGAGGGTAGTGTTCCACTGGAACACCTCATTACCTGTATACCAGGCATCACCATTGTAACTGCACAGAACGGCTTCAAGGTCATCAAGTGGATCCACAACAAACCCCCGCCACCTAATGCAGGTACACATATAGGAGTGAGTGACAAGAGAAAGAAGCATTTGTCTGAAGATTATTACATTACTACTGAGTCATAACATTAACTGAGGTCTTGGTGCCCTTTCAGGTAATCTGCTCTTTGAGGTAATAGTTATAAATGATTGTCATTTAGTGACATTTAAGTTACTACTGACGGTGCTTTATGAGAATGATGGATTGGGTGCGTCTATCAGATCAAAGTAGGCCGATGCTGTAAGTTTATATTAGTTGAAAAATTGTAAGAATTTGTGCACACTGGATGCAGCATGGATATCACCTCTCTCAGTACCTTCAGCTAGCCGCTTGACATGCCTACAGCCCGCAGTGCTTCCCAGGTAAGGTGTGTCTGGCTACGACAAGGTTTACAAATGAAATTTTTAATCATTAAATTATGGTCGAGGCAACAAACAGCTGCTGGTGCAGTTTGCCAAGAGCACTG
Source organism: Pangasius sanitwongsei (assembly GCA_037576675.1). Lineage (NCBI taxonomy): Eukaryota > Metazoa > Chordata > Actinopteri > Siluriformes > Pangasiidae > Pangasius > Pangasius sanitwongsei. Next base: position 28,479,116 of record CM075004.1, on the reverse strand, counting down.
ATAGTTTTGGGAAACCTTCTGCCAGACAACCTTTTTTCTATTTTATTTTTTTCATGCAGTCATGCAGATTGGAGTCCTACATTATAAATAACTTCTCGTATGCGTTTTTGGGAGGAACATATGGCAGATGGAATTATCTACAGAGACCATCACTCGCAGCTAGGCAACATCACCTTGCTTGCTAGTTCTACTTTGCATAATGTTGAATCCAGCTCAACTTATTTTGTTCTGTTGCACATTCCCTTGCACTTTTTTCCCTTTGAAAGTGAATGGGCACAAAATCTCAGATAGCTATTTCGTGTTCAGTGCACAGGAAAGGCAATCTCGAATATTGGAGAACATGCTTGAATAACCCCAAAAAAAAAAAAATCTTTTTTTTTTTTTTTTTTTCCTCATTCCACACAGAAATTGCCAGTTTCAGCTCAAATCACTTCTATGAATTGTTTAAATATGCATATTTCTTTAGCGATTGCTGAACCAAGTTCCGGTACTCTTCTGAACAAGGTCTTCAGTTCCAGTACCCCCAAGGAACCGAGACCATTGTGTAAAAGAACAGGAGCTACCCAAATGGATCCAACAGTTTATTAACTAACTGTTCCTTGCATGTGAAGCCCAGTTTCAAGCCTGTCGCGTGTGGGGGTTTTTCTCTTCTTCTCTTTGTGAGCATCATTTCACTAGAAGTGTAAACAAAACAAGCATGTCCATTATGTTTTGGCTGTGTGCAAACAAAAGCAAGGTGGAAACTTTCCACTTTCCTGGTCGTGATATAAAACACACACTAGTTGGCTAAATGCATGTTTTAAAATTCTGCGTGAGGTGATCTGTCATTCAGTAAAGCTAGCTCTTTACAAATCAGCTATGTTACGTAAGTTCCATTCCATTTTTTTTTCCTGGTCCACAGAAAAATACCTACAGGATTGTTCTCAAAGTAGAATTCAAAAACAGCCACCTTCAGTCAGCATCTCTAGGAGCACATCCCTAATTATTCTTCTGAAAGAAGAAAGGACATATGCAATGACCTTATATTATAAAGTTTTCCTTTCTTTCTTTTTTTGATGGCATGGATTTGCACAGACCCGTGGCTACAGCGCTGTAAGAGTCCGGTAGGAAATCCACAGCTGATCCAGTTCAGTCGAGAAATCATAGACCTGATGAAAAACCAGTCCTGCTGCCTGATGCCCATCACTAAATTCATCCCTGCCTACCACCATCACTTCGCCAAACAGTGCCGAGTCTCTGATTATGGCTACTCTAAACTGCTGGAGCTGCTGGAGGCTGTACCACACGTGCTGCAGGTTGGAGTTTTGTAATACTGTCGTTGATATTTATTTATTTATTTATTTATTTATTTATTTATGGCATGTGTTTTGGGTTATTAGTGCTTTTTTTTCCACTAATTTCTGTAGGAATATTTAAGAAAGTAATAATGAATTTTTTTGTTCATTATATAACTACAGTACTCTTTTCTGGACTACACAACATTTGTTGGACAAAAATGAGCCAAGTATGCATCATATATAGAAACAGCAGATGCATGAAATGAAAGCACATGCTTAAATAACTATCGCCCAGCTGTAGCCTAATGGAAAATAGACATGCTGCTATTTTAGGTAAAGTGTGTGTTTGTGTGTATATGACACTGTAGTTATCTTCCACATAAAAATACCTGGTACTTTAAAGTTTCTTGTCCAGCAAAGCTGCATATATGTGGGATATGTATTAGACATAAACTCATGTTTGCCAGGACCATAAGCATTGTCTTTTCCGCTGCAGATCCTGGGCCTGGGCTCTAAGCGGTTGCTGACCCTCACGCACAGGGCGCAGGTGAAGCGTTTCACTCAGGACCTGCTCAAACTGCTCAAGTTTCAGGCGAGCAAGCAGGTCATCATCAGGGACTTCATGCAGGCCTACCACTGGTCAGTCACATGCACTATTCTCTAATCTCTCTTCTGTCTTAGATGTAATTAGTATGCACACTGAGATACACTACTTGTACTGGTCTGATACTGCACTGTAATTATGGTTATTATTCCCACTTCATAATTTATCAGCATCAGAGTTTACTGTGTGGAGGTAGGTGTATGCTGAGGTAATGGTGTAGTTCTTAACACCTGCTGTGAAAATGCCAGCAGTTACTAGTACCACGGCTAGGCATTTCTGTAATAAAGCATCACTTGCCAGTTGCCAGTGGTAATGGTGAACTGAGCAGACAGTTTAATAATTCATTCCTTCACCTCTGTGAGAACATTCAGAATGTGAAAAGAACACAAGTAGTCAGAAGGGTTTGCTTCACTTTTGATATTTTCTCCTAGAATAATAATGAAGACATTAACATTATGAAATAACACGCATGATGATATGCAGTGACCAAACAAGTATTTTTTTTAAAATCTGTATTAAAAACCCATATAAAGTTTCCAACCAGTTGTAAAGGGGTTGTTGGCTTCCCAGTGAAAGATCGTAGAGTAATCAATACAAGAAAGGTAACAACTAAAGACCTCATACATGTATTAGTTTGTCTGCTTATTAAAAATGATGTGTGTGTGTGTCCGTGGTGACAGGTGTTTCTCCAGAGACTGGCGAGTGGTTGACTACGGAATGTGTGACTTGATGGATCTGCTGACTGAGATTCCTGACACGACCATCACCATCACACAGCAGGATTCTGACACGGTCATATCCGTACCTAAGAGAGGTGAGGATTCTCAGCACGTACTCACATTTCTTCAAAGAGCCTAACGTTTTTAAATGTGTTACAAAAGTTAAACTAAAAACTTATCAATAAGACTTAAACTTCTATGCACTTGAATTCTTTTTAATGTTCTTTTTAATATTATAGACTTCTGCAAGAGGTGGTTCACCTCCTTTTTATACAAACAACCTTTTTAAAATAAATTATGCAGTAATTGGCTTGTGCAGTAGTCTGCTGAGCAAAATCTTAACTGTTTTCCATGTTTTGTTTCTTAGAGCGGACCGCAGAGGAGATGGAGCGCACCAGGCAGTTTGGGAAGGAGGTAGTGGATCTGCTGCGGCACCAACCACACTTCCGCATGCCCTTCAGCAAGTTCATCCCCACTTATCACCACCACTTCGGCCGCCAGTGCAAGCTCACCTACTATGGGTTCTCCAAGCTCATGGAGCTGTTCGAAGCCATTCCTGATGTCCTTCAGGTGAGTGCTGATCCACCTGCCATCGCAGCTCAGCATCTCAGCTCTGCATATGTTAGCCATCTGTTAGATGGCTTGTTCATGATTTTGCTCAGATTTGATTGTTTTAGTTAAATTATTTTTGCCTGACTTGATTTACATTCAAATATGCAACATTTCAGTTAGTAAAATTGCAAATGCAGTTTTAAGGAATTGGACTGTGCTGGTTATACATCATAAACCATTTCACAGATTGTAGAGAAGAACAGATTCAGAAAAGGTGAAGTTATATGTTATGTACTAAGTATATTATAAATAATAAACATGAGTCAGTGATTGGTGAGCAAAGTGTTGTGACGTTTTGTGATTTAAACCGGCATACGTAGAGTTGCATTTCTTCTAAATTTTCTTTGATCTCTGGGTCTGTGCACAGGTGCTAGAATGTGGTGAGGAGAAGGTACTGGCTCTGACTGAGGTGGAGCGAGTAAAGGCTCTGGCAGCTCAGCTGGTGAAGCTCTTGCGTGCTCAGAGAGACTGCACCCTACCCGTTAGCCAGCTGCTGGCTGAGTACAGCAAGACTTTCGGTTACGGCCTCCGTCTGCAGGATTACGATGCCAGTACACTGCCTGCCCTTCTCACCAAACTCTGCCATGTGGTCAAGGTAAGCAACTTGGCAGCAGGTGATATTACAAGACAGCATTAACAATGGGGAGGGGTCATATATTAGTTTCTAGACTAACACAGACCTTCACCTTCCAAAAATATTCATAGTTTGTCACAGACAAGTAGGTTCAAGAAAAAAACTATTTCTTATTGACTTTTGCGAAACACTTTTTCGTTTGGTATTGTAGCTATGTTTAATGCACTACCTATATAACTATAGTGTAAGCTACTATTTTTTTTAGCCTAGTCAGTTAGGTTTCCGGGCAACCAAAGCATCAGAGTCTGGGCAGTAAACTGGAGCTTTCACATGCCAAATTTATGATTTGTCCACCCCTGATTTTATATTTACTTTTTTTTAAAACCTTAACAAAGGTAGTGGATGGAGCTGAAGAAAAAGAGGTCCAGCTTATCAACAGAAAATCACTACGTGCACTTACGTCCCAGTTGCTGGCTGTAATGATGTCACTTCCTGATGAGCACAACTGGCTGGGAGTGGAGGTACTGCAGAAGCAGTACGAGTCGATGTATGACCAGCAACTCAACCCCTGCGAATACGGCTTCGTCTCACTTACTGAGCTGCTTAAGAGCCTGCCTTACCTAGTGGAGGTGTGTGTGTGTGTGTGTGTGTGTGTGTGTGTGTGTGTGTGTGTGTGTGTGTGTGTGTGTGTGGGTGTGGGTGTGTGTGTGTGTGTGTGTGTGT
>CM075004.1:28440089-28460726 GCA_037576675.1 Pangasius sanitwongsei | reverse complement strand
TGTATAGAGCCAAAAATGTTAGAATTGTGTCGATGTCCCAATATTTATGGACCTGACTGTATATGTGTGTATATATATATATATATATATATAAACAGATGCAGGTTTTTTTTTTGTTGTTGATTGGCTTTTTTCCCCCTTTCTTTTCCTGTTTTTTCTTAGGAGTGATTATATATATATATAGTATGTATATATATATGTATTAAACAGAAAAAAACATATCCAGTGTTTTTAATATTTTAAAAGTATTTTTAGAACTATAATAATATCATTTCTAAGGCATAAACACTAATGCCACATCACGGTAAAGCATTTTCCACTGTATTGTTTCCTGCATCTTATTTTAACCTCTTTTCACTATGAATAGTTAATGAGCTAGACAGCAAGGCGTTGTGCCTGTGACATGTGATCGATGTGGAAGTGTATCATTCTCAGGTGTAAGAAAGTGATTGGGTTTAACCGAGTGTATGGAGGTCTGGGATGTCCTGTGGTTTAATTAGCTTTCAAATGTAGTTAATTATTGAGCCAAGGAGGCATTTCTTCTCCACGGGGAACTCTGGGTTTCATCTAGTTCTTTATTTGACTAAACAAATCTTTACATTCTTAGTTATATGGGTTCCAATTAGCAAATACCAAGGTTTGGTGAATAATCTTGGAACATTCAGTCTCATAAATATGCAAGACTGGGTATGTCGATACAGACTGGATGTCAGATGGGATCACACACTTGTTCATTTCGTTTCATCGCACACTCATTCTCTCACACACACAATCAGCTTTGTTGTACAATAAAAGCTATACTGTGTGATTCAAACAGAATTTAGCGGGAGCTTGTTTACTGCTAAAAACAAAGAGCTGGGGCTCTCAAGTGGTGCAGGGATATTCAACTGAAAATATTTAAAGGTCCAGTTTGTAAGATTCCTTGCTTACAACGGTCTGGCTTACATAAGTGTTTAATATGACTGAATTCCAGCAACACTTTTCTGAATGGCGACAATAAACACATGCTTTTCTGTTCATTCTGTGTTCTTTTCTCCTTTGTTTTAAACATGCTATGTCATCAGTTCGCTAATCAGGCAAGGGAAGGTGAATAACCTATGAAATTTTGTGAAAAGTCTCCCCTTTCCTAGGCTAATGTCTCTAGTTCTGTGACTAGTCTCTGATTCAGCATTAAAACTCATGATAATATATTATCCTTTAATGTCACTGGCCTAGAAACTCGTGTCAGCTTGGCAATAGGTAGCTTACTGGCTAACTACATCTAAACAAATGCAAACACTGATGGATCTGTTTAAAGTAATGTCTGATTATCTGACTAGCTAGCTAGCTTACACCTTGGCAGTAACTACGTAGGCATGCTGGGTTTTGTCTATAACAAATTCCTACAGAAAAGAAAAAACGGATACAAAACAGTACCCGTCCAGCAGCAGTACAGTTAGCTCCATGAATCTTTTAATGCTCTTCTCACTTCTCAGCTCTCTCCAGCAGTGAAAATCCACAACGGTGATTATTCAGGTCTTCCATCTTAATCATTCCCGATCATTTTAATGATTTCTTATGTCAAATTATCAAAAAACATTATCAAAATTGGACATTTTTATTTTGCTGCCTGACAGCCATGACTTTTCTTATTAGCATACAACTGTCATCTTCCCCTATGTCTGAATTTCCCAAAGAGTGCTGTGAATGCTTAAATAATTGATATGCATGCAATGCCTCAGTGTGCTATCGGTTAATAGATTTGGGTTGATAAATGTGCCTGGCTCTGTCACAGAAAGCAAATTATTTCTCATCAGAATGTAAAACAGGCTTAAACTAAATCAAGGGTGTGTGATCTTATCCACAAAGGACCAGTGTGGCTCCTGCTTGGCTAGAACAAAACCCTGCAATTTGAGGATACGCTTGCACACCCTTGACCTAAATAAAAATCACACAATGCAGCTTTTCACAATGTTCTGCCAAGAGCCAATTTGTCACTCTCAAGTTTAGTCCAGACCTGGTCTGGCTTGCAGTGTAAATAGGGACTGAATCCTCTTTGAAGCCACCAAACACTTTTTGTTTTATACTGAATGTAGGCAAGTGCAGAGTGCAAGCTCCTTATTATCTCTGGAACACAACGTGTAGGAGTAGAAGATAGCGGTGTGACAAATCAGCACCTCCAGACACCACTTTTCTCTGCCTTTACTTTTCTCTTTAGTTATTTATTTGATCTCCGTCTTACACACACCTCAATCTTTCCACTTCTGCATCATCCACCAGGAAATCCCTCTTTTCCACCAGCTTATGGATCTTCTGAATCAGCTCTTCCTCCTTCTGCCGGTGCTTCTTACTCTTTTCCTTTTCTGGGTTGAGAGAAAGAGGAACAAAGAAACAAATGGGATCAGCGAATGTAACCATTAAGTCATTTTTTTATTTAGATGATCATGGGTACTCCAGCATTATTCTTTTCTTGTACATTTTCTTTTCTTGTACATTTTCTATTCTCGTAGCTATTATTCAGCATCAGCGTATCATACAGCATATCATACCTGTTCTATTCTCATCGCTGTCCTGTTCTCGCAGTTATTCTGTTCTCATAGCTATTGTATTATTGTAGCTCTTGTATTGTCATAGCCATTGTATTCTCATACCTATAATATGCTCATGGCTATTTTTTTTCCCCTTGATTTTCTCCCTAATTTAGTTGTGATTGATAAAGAGAGAACTTAAACCACTTGTCCAACCCTGAGCCAGTTTTGCTCTCTTGGACTCGCAGCCACGGATGGCGGTGTATTATCATATCTGTTCTATTCTCATAGCTGTTCTACTCTCCTACCTGTTCTACTCTCCTACCTGTTCTACTCTCGTAGCTATTGTATTCTCATAGCTGTTCTATTCAGAATCAGAATTCTCGTAGCTATTGTATTCTCGTAGCTGTCCTACTCTCGTAGCTGTTCTATTCTCGTAGCTGTCCTACTCTCGTACCTGTTCTACTCTCGTAGCTGTCCTACTCTCGTACCTGTTCTACTCTCGTACCTGTTCTACTCTCGTAGCTGTCCTACTCTCGTACCTGTTCTACTCTCGTACCTGTTCTATTCTCGTAGCTGTTCTATTCTCGTAGCTGTCCTACTCTAGTACCTGTTCTACTCTCGTACCTGTTCTACTCTCGTACCTGTCGTACTCTCGTATCTGTTCTACTCTCGTACCTGTCCTACTCTCGTACCTGTCCTATTCTCGTAGCTGTTCTATTCTCGTAGCTGTCCTATTCTTGTAGCTATCCTATTCTCGTAGCTGTTCTATTCTCGTAGCTGTCCTATTCTTGTAGCTATCCTATTCTCGTAGCTATTGTATTATCGTAATTATTCTATTCTCAGAGCTATTCTGTTCTGGTAGCTGTCTTATTCTCGTACCTACTTTAATTCTTGTAGCTATTGTAGTCTCATAATATACCTAATCAATCCTGCATGACCAATCAGCTTGTACTGTTGGTTTTGCCTACAGAATTTAGCTTCAGTATATCTGTTTATCCAGGTCATTCATATCTGGGGTTTGTTTATCTTCATTTTTTACCTGATATGCAAACATACACACATTGACGGAAGGTGAAGGGCAGAGCGTGTGGAGGACAGGAAGTGCCAGCTCAGCCGTTTTCACACTGAAAGCATCTCTGAGAAATGAAGGTATGCACACAGATGCTTCTCTCTGTCTTTCTCTGACTCCCTCTCCCTCTTAGACAAACACACAATGACGCAACACACACGGTCCATATCGACAGCCACATAAAACTCTGTGTCACAGAAGCCATAATGCCCACCAGCTGTGCTCGAGAACTACACCATTCAAACCTGCTACTGCTGTATATTTCAATCAGTTTCAGGACTAAGCCTTTGTGAATGCTCCATAATAACAATGGTGTTCCCTACCCCGTATTCAGCATCAACCCAAACAATGAAATATAAATGAGAAGCAACTGTCATATCATGTGATTTAAAATGTGTTATTGAAGGTGAGGGTACAAACCTGGCACTGTCACAATTTTACGCAGCTCCTGTTTCAGGGCCATGATGTCTTTACACAGCTGAATATCATCCATCCTGAAGAAAGAAAAGAACACTTTCTGAGGAAGAAGTAGGACTGGGCAAGATGCTAAAAAGTTGCAGTACAGTACATCATGCGAGACACAGTGCTCAGTCTCAGCAAGAGTAATGTAATGGAAATATTTTTGCATCAGTCTTCTCTTTTTTATGTTGTTGGTTGTGGTTTTTAAGTGAGTAGAATTGTTCTATAGTAGCATCCTTTTCAATAATTTTTGCTGCTTGTGGTTGCTAATTTTTCCTAAAATGATAAACTTTTATCATTTCATCACTGTATTGCAAATGAGAGACTAATGCTGTAACCTAGCTATTAAAGTTGCTAGTTATGGCTCATGAACTATCCAGTACAGAGAACGATGGGAGTAAAATAGTATTGTAATTTTTTTGTTATTATTATTTTAATCTATGCACCGTCAAAGACTGCTGACTGTATGTCCTCACTTTGGTAATGTCAGCAAAGTACGGACTTGGACTCGGACCTCAAGGCCTCACGACAGATTGGGACAGGTCCATAATCAGTTCCCTTGTCATGTAGCCATGATTAATGACAACCTCAGATAAATATTTAAATGTCTGTTTTTTTTTTTGCCATCCTTGATTGGTTGATGTCCAGCTTTCTTGGATTATATGTCTTGTATTTTGAGCAATTCTACTTTGCTTCCTCTCAGACATGATGCTGAGAACTCATTGGTTCACTGGCAACACATTGGTTAGAATAAAGTTCAAGCAATTAAACATAGCAAGATTAAATAAACACATTAGCCAGACTCAAATATTTTCACTTGTGATGTGAGGACAGAACACTACATCTCATAGCTGAGAATCCGGAGATAAGGACTATGGCTACACAGTTGTCCCTTCTCCGGGACGTTTCCATTAGTCTGTTAATAATGCACTTAACTAGCTCTCCATACATTATTACATTATGGCAGCTACCAATTTTTAACCCTTTAGGTTTCTGGGCAGAAGCTTTGAAGCATAGACGGATGTTTGGTGCTATTGTTGAACTCAAAGTCTTGGTCACTATGTCAGAACTTTAACTGCTACTAGTTCACCAGCAATCCTTGAGAGCCAAATGAGAGTCTTGTGCAAAAGTGAACTCCAACCATCAGAGTTCTCAGAGCTCTGTTCTTCATTCAATCCTCAAACCAACATCTAATAATGACTGTGGTTGCACAAATGAGTACAACTGATCAGTAAGGGGAAAGTATCAATTACGCCGATATCATCAACTTGCCGATATCAATAATAAATAATAAAAATAAAGAATTCCACAATAAGACTATAATACATAACATGCTTCCAGTTTCTCTACTGTTATGTAATGCTGTTTGTCAGCCGTGGCTGGAGGTCGTGGGTGGACATCAGATCCGTGACTCACCGCCCAGTCTTATTTCTTATTTAACCTCTGTATTACCAAAGCAATCACACTGGGATTGCTGCTTCTTTTTGCTCTCTTCTTTTTCTCCGTTTGACACTTTCCTTCTTTTTTCCCCTCCTTTTCTTTTCTCCATTCTCCTCACCTCATCCTGCACTGCAGTGACGGCTACCAGGCGCTTTAATCCACAGCAGTAGATGACTCATCCGCTAGCTATTTCTCTCACTCTTTCTCCATGTAGTTCCTCCATTTCTCTCTGTCTCTTTTTTTTTTATGACATTGAGTCTTGACTTCTATCTGTCTATCTTGCTTTTTGTCCTGACATATTTTTCAACCTCTCATTCTTTGTCTCTTTGCTCCATCTCTTTCAATCTGGTCCTCCATCTCCATCTTTTTTCATGTGTGTGTCTGTGTGTGTGTGTGTGTATGGATGGGTGTGTCTGTGTTAGAGCTTTGCAGTGTTTTGTGACGCACTAATGCACTGCCTCCCAAGAAACATTTACTTTGTATCCTCAGGAGTCACATAGACACTGTGACCATACCGAAACCCTTCATGTCCCCATAACCCACAGCAGAGCCGCAGTAAACCCAATCATATAAATCTGATGCAATTTAGCCTCATTCTCTGCTCCACAGAAGGAAACAATTAATTGAAGCGGAAGCTCAGACAATTCGTGACCTCAGCATTATAAGGATAGAACCTTATAATACTAAGTCTGATTGGTGGGCAGTTCCACAAAAATATCACAATACATGGACATTTTTTACAATGCACTATGTGTGTGTGTGTGTGTGTGTATATATATATATATATAAAAACAATATTTAGGGTTGCTAAGAAACTGCCGGTGAAAGTGCCACATTTTAAAAAACAACAAAAAAAAAATTAGTTCAAATTAGATAATTAGATTAGCACCCGCTAACCACATCCCACAGACTCTGTCACATGATCCTTTAAACAGCCCAGACTTTTAATAAAGGATTGCGAAGTCTTGCTCCTAGTTATTCTAGTGTTGAGTCTGATCCTTTGTTTGTTTAGTCACTTTGATTTTCGTTTGCCTACGTTGCTCTGCTTGCCTGACTCATTGCTTGTTTTTTTTATATCAATTTTGGCTTTGCACTTCTGTTTTTGTTTTGTTTTTTTGTTCTGTGGACTTAATAATCCCCCACACTTACATCCAACTCTGTGAACGATTAGTTACATGCTGTCTGTTTGGAGTTCTTCATGACTTTCCTCCAGGTTCTCTGGTTTCCTCCCATCTCCTAAAAACATGTCAGGAGGTGGACTGGCTACTCTAAATCCCCCCTTGGTGTGAGTCAGTGCCCTGATGTCCCATCCAGGGTGTGTTCCACCATGACCCTGACCAAGTGCTTACTAAAGTTGACTGAATGAATGAAAGAGGACCTACAGAAAGAAATTAAATAATGCAGAAAAGCTGGAAAATGAAATAATTCGCACTAAATTTGAGTCTGAAATCCAGTCAGCTACTCCATTGTGTGGTGTAACAATGGAGTTGGTCACGGTTATAAAAGCAATGCTGTTCATAGCTTTAAAAAAAACTGTTTTCTGATTTTAGAACACTATTGATATCATTAGGTCTGGTCCTAGATGAAAAAACTAAACAAAGGAAAGTAAAGAAATGTTACATACAGCAAACAATAGAGTGTTATGGAACTACAGCACTGCTTAAAGGAACACTCCAGCATTTTTGATCTAATCTTTATCCACCCCATCCGTAGTGTATGTGCAGTTATCACAATATTTAACAACAGTATCAGTATTTGACTGACTGACCTTAAATAAACAATTACATAATGTGAATTCAGAACGTACAACTTTTCCACGTTAACAGTACGTGACCTAGGATAAGACAGACTTAACATAAAGCAGTCCTATCAAAGCAATTCTTTTGTAGTTTTCTAAAAAATTTCCAACACTCTTGAAAATTTTGTGAAAAAAATTAAGCCCAAAACATGTATCACACCTAAATTAATTAAATACAAATTATTCCTTCTGAAAAAATAGTCCCTTCTCTGAAGGGGGGAATTAAACATACAGGTTATGTGCTTAATATACAAATACCTCTAAGTGACGAATTTGTGATAGTGTTCTACCAAAAATATGTTTTGTATAAATATTTATCGATTTTTGACTCAAAATTCTTGTTCATGGGACTTGTGATGTGGTGGATAGAGATCATTTATTTTTAAAAAAAAAAAAGCATTTTATTTAAAGTAAATGTGACGGCAGCCTTTAAACGCAGGCTTTTTCTGTCACACTCAGTTTAAACCCTATTGCTCTCAGTTTCTTCACATAACAACAGTCACGATCTTGCCCTTCTTGCTCTTGGCTTGGCTTTTGCAGCAACAGCGCCATGTTTTTTTTTTTTTATTTTAGTTCCAGTTTTGGTTCCTCTCTCCATCTTCCTGCCTGAGCTTTTCCTAAACAAACACATCAAGCTTGCAACCTGTACTAATACCAGATGTTGTAAAAAAATGTGTATAAACCATCTGCTAAACAAATTATATATATATATATATATATATATATATATATATATATATATATATATTTTTTTTTTTTAACCTTTTTTGAAGCACAAAGCTTTGTGCTCATTCATTCATTCATTCATCTGCCAGTAAAACAATTTTTTTTTCCAAAATTTGATTGTTGAGATTTGTAAGTGTATATATATACATTATATATACAATATACATTATTAGGAACACCTGATAAAAACATGTCAACTCAAATAGCCACTCTTTACAGCTGTGGTGAGCAGAAAAGCACATAAGAACACATGACACATGAAATGGTGAGGTGGCTGGGCTTCAATAGCAGAACATCAGGCTCACCTAGACTTGACAGCTGAGGACTGCAAAAAGACCAGGCGATGTTTTTTTCACTTGAATCTTGTCATGCTCCTCTGACCTCTCTCATCAACAAGGCATTTCTGCCCACAGAACTGCCACTTACTGGATGTGTTTTTTGTTTTTCACACCAGTCTGTATAAAGAGACTGTTGTGTGTGAAAATCCCAGGAGATCAGCAGCTTCTGAAATACTCAAACCAGCCTGTCTTGCATGGTCAGAGTCACTGAGATGACTTTTTTTTTCTCCATTCTCATGTTTGATGTGAATATTAACTAAAGCTCTTGACCTGTATGTGCACGATTTTATGCATTGCACTGCTGTCACACAATTTTCTGACTGAACAGGTGTAAAACAAGAGTACAGGTGTTCCTAATAAAGTGGATGTTGCGTGTAAGGTGTGACTGTCTTGCCGGGTTTAAGTAACATGTATGAAGGTTTCCTTTGTGCTCTGACAACGTACAGAACCGCTTTCAAAGGTACTGCAATTAATTCCAGTGAGTTTTTCTTGTTATTTTTCTTGGGAAGCGTTGGGTTTTGTTTAGGTCTCTCTCTAATGCACATTCCTGTGTGAAATTCAACTGGCAGTTATCAGGTTTGCTGAAGGATCTGGGAACATTCAATGTCACAAATTTGCTAATGGACTTGAACAGTTGCTCATTTCATTTCACGGCACACACACTAACTCACAACCATGCATATATATACATGTAATCAGCTTTGCAGTACAAACTCAATTAGTAACATGCTGCATAATTAATTCTCATAGAGATTAAGTGTGCTTTTGGGCTAAATTAGGTTGTAAATGGGAATAAATAAATAAATATTCTTTTACCTCACTAATGCATAATTAATGAATGAATAAAATAGGCGTGGCATTAAAATAGCATTAAAACCAAAATATAAATGTCTAATATTAAACTTAATCTGTGTCTGGAACTAGGCAGCAGTAGTGTATCCATCATGTAGCGAGTTATGTTTGAGGGAAATGACAAATAACACATCAGCTTTAAATTCTCCGTTAAGTTGATTAGTGCACACTGGAGATCAGCATCCACACACCCAAGTCTCACTCACACACACATACACACACTCAGAGACAACTAGCAAGCAGGGAGTGATTTGTGTTTCTCACATAAAGCGGAGCTCTGACTCCCTTCTGACGAGCACCTCCCTGAGCCTCTGGATCCTGGCCATCTCCATCTCGATCTCATCCGGAGTCATGGAGCTCTCAGCCATGGACACATCCATCTGACCTGCAGGAGAACAGAGACACTCAGTGTATCTGTGTGCGAAAGACATGCCACTGACAGTGACAGCATGTATGTCCTGTACTGTTGTTTACACACAACAGGGTGTGTATATTCTATCTTCAGATCTTCATCTGATTTACATGTAAGGAATAAAACACTTCAGGAAGTGATGTTGTAGGAAAATAATAAACAACAGAGTGGTATGATGCACATGTAAAGTAGAGTTAGTGTTACCACTCAAGTTGATTGTTTTCCAATAACACCATGTACTGAAGTGTTTTATTCCTCTTATACTACAACATTTTGCTGATTATTACAATTAAATATTAATTAAATATGTTTTATCCATTTATATTTATGTTTAATGTTGTGGAACGTCTGCAAAACAAGTTAGTTCTATAATCTGTTTTTCCCTCACCAGCCTCTCTTTTTTTCTCTCACATGAAGTTAATAATACAAAAAAGCCTTCCATTCACAACGTTACCTCGACTGTTACAAAGTGCTAACACTGTAGACTCCTTCCTCACAGAAAACTTCACCCTATACACAATTACACAGCACCTACCATACACGTCCCTGTGTAAATTCTTACTACAGAAATGACAGTATTAGAACATGTGCATTAATATGAACCGTCTTGTATCTGGAACTACTATCTGAGCTGCTGTTAAGAGAAAATTCATCAACACCTTCTGACCAGTCAGAATCAAGGTAGTGTTATAAATATAATCGGTTGTATGATCAGAGTAAGGAACAGCAAACGGAGAAACGCCAAACACCCAGTGAGCAAGATTACAGAGCATTACTGTGTGTGTGTGTGTGTGTGTGTGTGTGTGTGTGTGTGGGCGTAGAGCGACTTGCTGGCAGATCAACTTTCACACTTCATCATGAATCAGCATGAGTACAGCAGAGTTTTTCATCCTACTGTTTACAAATAATGATGAGGTAAGACAGGTGATGATATCATCACTATACCCATTGAGACTAAGGCCATATGGTCACTACTCTTATTAAAACATACGAAATATTCAGTTATCTCAAACTATACTAAGTCAAGATATTATTAGAGTTCTTTCAAACTACCGCAGTCCACTGACGGAGAAGTCAATCACATCACCATAGCAACGAGTTACGCACCGACACACAGATATCTGGCTGATACTGATAGCACGGTGCATCTAATTCCATCATTTGTGGCTCCGCGTACATACCGGTTCAACACACTTATACACACATACACAGGGGTAAATGAGTATTTGTATGACTTTCTTCAGCCTCCTGTGACAGAAATATATTATTTTGTATATGACAGGCCAATGGAAACTAATACTTGGACTCTAATTTGAAAAATGGATGGAATTTTTTTAAAAAACATTTTCAAACCTGATCACTGTATTCTGCATAGATTAGGTTTGTCAAATTCCAGTAAAGATTCTTTCACGTGTAATTATTTAAGAGTTAGGTTCCCAGTTCTTACACCTGCATGGATCAGAGCATAGCCATATTTCACAGTCTAGTGTTTAGAGGGGGTAATGAGGCAGATATTTTTTTTACCCAGGCTGCAAAAGGTTTGGAAACCCCTGCTCTAAAAGACTATGGCTCTCCAAAACTCACAGAGGTGGTTCTAATGAAGCATAAGCCAGGCATTAAATCCCTTCTCCAGAACATGAAGCATCATGAAAATATCTACAGTCATCTCTGTGCTTGCTAATTCAGCAAAAAAAACAGGCATTTTTTGCAGCTATTTCCTGCATTTTAAATAGCTAAGTGGTGCAACACCACAAATCCATTACAAAGCCTTTTTTTGGGGGGAGTTTGGGAGTTAACGAGCAGCAATCTTTTCATTACGTCCAGGGAGACCACAATTATTCCCCTTTCATACCAACACTTACAGCAATGCCAATAAATATCATTATCCAAGCTTTGAAAGAGTGTGGTATAATTTTATATTGTTCTTGGCCTTGGCTGTCAGATCAGAAGCCTCTTTACAGCTACAGTTATCTTGTCTCTCAAGGTACTGGAGCAGAAACTTTGTAATTGGCCATAAGGGAGATATGCGAGGGAGGCATGGTCCTGTATAACTGAAGCTCACAGGAGGAGTAAATTACAGAGAGAGCATGAGAAACCCTGCCAGCACAGCAGCTTTTACAATGGCTGACTGCTTTATAAGTCAGCACAGTTGGGAGACGGAGTGTATCATTATTATAAGATGCCATTTTTGATAAGAAAAGTCTTTTTTGCTGCCTTCATTGCTATGAACTGTTGAGAGGACGCATGCTTTCCCAAACTGAATACAAATCAAATGACCCTCGGCATGATGTAAACATCTCCCTGGACTGCTGCATGAATATTTAACCACTAGCAATGACTCGCATCAACCATCGCTGACTCACAGCGCGTCAACAATCTCAAACTGCCAGGGGGCGGGGGCTTCTTCTCTCAGACTAAATCATCTGACAACTGGCTATGTGCAGAAGCAGGGAGACTTCACACACACACACACACACACACATTGTTAGAGAAAGCAGCAAGAGACCTTTATGTAATCTTTATGTAAGATAAAGCCTAAGATAACTTTGTTTTATTATAGCACGCTGGCATGCACACCAAATGTAGAGTAGTGACCTTTAGCTCGACTGGATTAGATATCTTTAGTATAAGTAATATAATTGAGATATTTATCTTCCGGAAAAAAAACAAATACATAGTCTCAATGGATCTTCATCTCACAGTGAACACTGACTGATCAGACATTCCTGGATGTCCATTATACGGCTCTCTTGGCCTGACGTCATAAAAAGACATTGTTATTGGTCCATTTTAAATGGGTCCTGCTCTACAGCTTGAAAATAATTTCGTAACGCACCAGTCACTGTGGCTTTTCTGAACAAAATATGTTTCAGTTTTAGTTCTAGCATTTTATGGTCTGTTTTACCCAGCTCGTTTGTTAAACTTGCTCCTTATCTAACATGATCTTTGCAGGAAGATAGCCAAGGTGTGCTCGTTGCCTCATTTAGCTCCATAGAGTATTTATATTTTATTATATATTGAGTGGTCAAAAATGGGAACTGCAACAAGCACTAATAGAGGCCCATTGAGGCAGGAATAACGCTGCCCCGTGTTCTCTTTATGAACAGGACAATTAATGCCAGGGTTTTTAACTCCAAATTGGGCTATATACTCCATGGCCACCAAGATCTTGTTTTATAGCAAATAATCAGAGTTAAATTGAAAACATTTCCACAAACAAAGGGATGTTAAAGTGCAGACAGTATGATGTGCAGAAACATTTCTACTGTAAGATACGTTTCAAAGACTAGGAGAGGGAAAGGAGGATTATAGAGTGGATAATGTCTGTATATCAGAAATGCATGTGCACCACGGTGACAATGTTTCCCAGGAAATGGCTGAGAAAACAAAAAAAAGAAAAATGCATCTACCATTTTTCCAATAACCAAATGTTTTGGGCTAGTTTCAGGTCTTTTGTGTGTGTGTTTTTTTTTTAAATGTAGTTGAGCTGGAAATTTGTTTGAGGTCATGTTGTTATTTATGTCCTGCCACACCAAAATCTATGGTCATGAGCCGTTGATGAGTAATTCTTCTGTAAGGCACTCTGTAATGAAAGCTCTGACAAGCCTTCCCCTTCTGTGTTGTTGGAACAAACGAGAAACAATTCATTACTGTACGAGTGTGTGCAATTTTATAGTAGCTGATTTGTATCCAAGCCACTCACAGTCTATCCAACACTTCTTTCCTTTTTTGTGCTCTCTTCATCATTCGGTTTTCAATTACTGCATGCTCTCTCTTCCATTACTAATTAAATGTCTTTCTTTACCAATTCTACATTCAGCCTGGCGAGGCTTCTGCAAGTTGACAATAGATAAATCGAATGAAAATCACAATTTACATATCTAGCTGGGAGATAAACCGGGATAAACCAGTCACGCTGAGTGAATAAACAAATATGGAGTACATGATACACATAACACACTTTTCCTCTTAAGCAGCCAACACTGAGTGGGACGGTGTTCATTTCAAGCCCTGACCCTAAATATACATCTCGTTTTACTCGATATTACCTGAGTCTATATTGCACAGTGAGGTTATTTCTAGATGCTACCTACTTTTAATAGACTGCAATAAGAAGAACTGTATTTTATATTGCTATGTTACACAAAGTACTGAACTCTACAGCCAGTCTGAAGCAGATTTCCTTACCAAATCATTTCTTCTTTGTTAATCTCGTTGAAACTGTGAAATAAATTATATGCAGATACTAGGATGTATTATTATCACACCGTGAATTTTTCATAACTGAGACCCCCCAACCACACACACACACATATTCTGTCACTTTTTTTCTCTTTTTCCATCTGTTGCTCGCTGATTAAATGAAGCCACAGTGTGTTCCTGGGGAAACAGTTGTTAGTGGCTTACCAATCCCACTCCTCCTTTTTTAATGAAATCCCACACAAAAGACTGGGAATGTGCCAGCTGCCCTCAGCCCAGCACACCTTTCTCACAGAGGACAGTTAACAAGGCTCGCTGGATATGCACGACCGGCGCCAATCTGCCAACCTGCAGCTGAGGCTGTTCACACATGCAACATGTTAAATCCATTTCCTGTACTTGAGTGACCTGATAAAGCTCATTCACATTCTGCTTTTATGTATTGTAATGAGGGCCTGAGCTTTAGTTTGGTGGCTGAAGTGCTGATCTCAAGAGCACCATTCAGGCTCTTTCACTGAGTAATTTGTAGTTACTCATTAAATGAGAATTCCGGCATAAAAGTAGTGTTTAATGTGTTATCATGTAACATAGCACAGGAATAAGGTACTTTAGTTATTTGTCTAGATGTAGAAGTCTAATACTACTTTAATTTGAGTTTAGTTTGCCTCAGCTTGCACTTCTAACTGCCACAGTTCTTCCTCCTTATACTCTGCATTGTACATAAATGGCTGGTGACACCATGCCCTTTTTTCCGGGTCCCCTATAGCTGTTTTCAGTGTTTTAATTCCGCAACGGGAATCTTGCTTGGCTGATCAACTTGTTCTGATATCCACACAAGTGAAAATAAACCTCTTTACAGTGCTTGGCTAATTTCGGCTGTGCGTCAGTCACGTGAGCAACAAGGAACACAGACACAGTCCTCCAGTTTCAGCCTTTTTTAGCGTAGCAGCACTGCTCTAACACTCCGGATTCAGTTCAGGAAGTGTTTTATAATTAGCGGTTCAGGCGTCAGCGATGACGGCCTCGGATGTAAACCGGGTCATAAGAGAATAATCTTCTCTCCCTTAATTAAATTACAAAAATGCAACTTGTCATGTTTTTAGTCACATCCGTGAGAACGAGAATTTACAGTGATGTGTTTACAGTGTTCTTTAATTCATCCATAGTACTTCCTGGTTAGTGTCATGGTAGCTTAAATTAGACTACTAGTTTGTTTATATTTCAGGAAACTTGGACAACTAAATGTGCCAGAAAATGTTGTGGGCAGTTTAAAAAGATAAAAAAAAGATAACTGTGCAACAAGATTAAAAAAACAAACAAAAAAAAACAGTCCCAGAATCAGTGTACATATCTATTTAAAAAAAAAAATTCTGGCTTAGGCCACGTCCACTTCGGGTTTAGCTTCAAACTCTAAACAGATTTGTGTTAGAGACACTTCTGTCTATCTTATAAGTGATACTGAATCCAATCCAAGCACAGAGATGAGCCTTTCTCAAGGGCTTGCACCACAGTCCTGGGATTTGAACCTACATCCTTTTGGTCGACAAGCACTTCTTTTCTGAGCTAGCGCTGTCAAATCAAATCCAGCTGCTCAGTGCTATCACCGTCACTGTGGAGTTTGATCAGTGAGATGAGTCTTGTATCAGCACTGCTGCTGCTGCTGCTGCAGCTTCTGCTTCTGCGCTAACACTGAACATGGCCGGAGCTAAAAATAGAGCCAGTTTCTTCTCGCTTCATACTGATGGACTAACTTCAACAATCTTATAGTCTCCCCTGCTGCATGCGCCTACTCAAAAACAAAACAAGCTTTAGTACCACCGTAAAAACTGTTTTGTCTCAGTTTCCAGCCAGACATATATCAGAGTTTGGAGTGTAATATTATCAAACATTTTTCATGTCGCCACAGCAGATCATTGGTCCGTGTATTTGATTTGGCACAGTTTTTATGCCACATGTCCTTCCTGACACAACCGATCCCAATTTTATCCAGGCTTGGGACCGGCACTGAGAGCACACTGTTGCACACAACTCCAGTGGCTGAGGTCGGTTCCCTGGCTGGGAATCGAACCCAGGTCACTACGGTGAGAGTGCTGTTGCCTAATCACTAGTCCTCTAGGGGACATGCAGGCCCTTGAAATGCTTTTCCAATAAGGCCAACACATTACTGATGATTGATTTCACATTGTGGTACGAGTTTATAGTGAAATGAGTGGTATCCACCTACAACAACATAGCGATAACATGGAGCCGGCAGGTGATCCAGTTCACAATAGAGATCAAGCAGTGAGAGGAGGAAGACAAAGAAGATGTGATGGTCAAAGGAATGGCAGGGGACAAGCAGCCCTTCTGAGAGGTGATTGTGGGCCTCATCATAGGAGGGCTTAAGCCTCACCAGAGAGGTGGCCATGGGCTTAAGGTGCCCTCACGAACAAGTCACCCTTCTCCAGGCCATGGATGGTGCATCCAATGATATCACGGCAGACCAGAGTAAGGCCTGGATTTACCATGCCTGAAGATTCATCCCAAAATGTTTGGCTAATGAAAACATCCATTGTGATGTGGATGAGAACATGTGGCCGAATCCACAAGACAAGGTTATCCCAGGAAAACTCGGAGTGTGGTGAGAACACACCCTAGATGAGACACCATATACACACATTCTCACCTAGGGGCAATTTAACATAAGCAATTGAGGTAAGAGGAAGCCAGAGAACCCAGAGGAAACCCACATGGACATGGGGAAAACATACGAAACTCAGATTTAAGCCTAGGATCCTGGCGCTGTGAGGCAGCAACGCTACCCGCTGTGCCAGTACTTGTTGGAAATCCACCATCCACTGATAAGCCATAAAATTAAAACCACCTGATTAATATTGTGTAGGTCCCTCTTGTGCCACCAAAACAGCTCTGTCCCATCGAGGCATGGACTCCACAAGACCTCTGAAGGTGTGCTGTGGTATCTGGCACCAAGACGTTAGCAGCAGATCTTTTAAGTCCTGTAAGTTGCGAGGTGGGGCCTCCATGGATCGAACTTGTTTGTCCAGTACATTCCACAGATGCTCTAACGGATTGAGATCTGGGGAATCTAGAGAATTTCAACACCTTGAACTCTTTGTCATGTTCCTCAAACCATTCCTGAACAATTTTTGCAGTGTGGCAGGGGGCATTGTCCTGAGGTCACTGCCATTACTGAATACTGTTGCCATGAAGGGGTGTACTTGGTCTGCAAAAATGTTTAGGTAGGTGGTCAAAGAAACACCCACATGAATGCCAGGACACAAATTTTCCCAGCAGAACATTGCCCAGAGCATCACACTGCCTCTGCCGGCTTGCCTTCTTCCCATAGTGCATCCTGATCCTATTTCTTCCCCAGGTAAGCGACGCACACACACCTGGCCATCCACATGTTGTAAAAGGAAATATTATTCCTTAGACCAAGCCACATTCTTCCATTGCTCCATGGTCAAGTTTTGATGCTCACATGCTCATTGTAGGCCCTTTCGGTAGTGGACAGGGGTCAGCATGGGCACTCTGACCGGTCTGCAGCTACTCAGCTCCATACACAGCAAGCTGTGATGCACTGTGTGTTCTGACACCTTTCTATCATAACCAGCTTTAACTTTTTCAGCAATTTGTGCTACAGTAGCTCTTCTGTGGGATCGGACCAGATGGGCTAGCCTTCGCTCCCCACACACATCACTGAGCCTTGGGCACCCATGACCCTGTCACCGGTTCACCGGTTGTCCTTCCTTGGACCACTTCTGTAGGTACTAACCACTGCATACCGGGAACACTGCACAAGGCCTGCTGTTTTTGAGATGCTCTGACCCAGTCATCTAGCCATCACAACTGTCAAAGTCAAAGTCGCTCAGATCCTTACGCTTGCCCATTTTTCCTGCTTCCAACACATCAACCTCAAGAACTGACTGTTCACTTGCTGCATAATATATCCCATCTCTTGCCAGGTGCCACTGTAATGAAATCATCAGTGTTTTTCCCTGCACCTGTCAGTGGTTTTAATGTTATGGCTGATGGGTGTAATTTGGACAGTACTGTTTCTACTCTGTTGAAAAGCAGTGGAATTTCCTCGCCTCCTAAATCCCAGATATGGAATCTGTAAATGGTTTAATCTTCAAAGTCGAAAAAGTTTAGAGGAGAAATGTAAAATGCTATCACATGTCTCACCTCTCTCGCTCTCGCTCTCTCTCTCTCGCTCTCTCTGTGGATGAATACATAAAAGAAATCTATGCAAAAAAAAAAAGAAGATAAAACCGAACATGCTTTAACCTTGTGTTCACTACTGAGTAAAGGATGTTCTGTCTGAGCAGCTGAGAATATAATATTTGAAATGTCCAACCTTGAATACATATATATTTTTGGGGAACAATAAAAACACAGAACCATTTCTCACGTCTGGGGTTGTTCCTGCCAGCAGGTATGAGCGCAAATAAGAAAAGAAAGTAACGTAACGTTGAGTGAATTCACCGATTTGTTTCATTTTTTATTTAAAAAAGCAGTTTGTCTCACCAATTTTTACAATCTGATTTATTCCCAAACATAACCTGTGTAATATAAATATAAAGGGGGTTTATATCAGACACACCAAAAGTATTTTTTTTCCTTTTTCATAAGTCAAGCATATGAAGTTAAAGTTGCACTTTAAGTAAAAAATGTAAAAATGTATATGAGATGGTCCATATAGGAGTATATATTGTTTATGATTATTAAAATGTTATTTACTAGAGATTTTTTTTGTTTAAATTCTTTACGTTAAGCCAGTGATTCTGTAACAGAGGCATATCTCCATGCTTCATATCTATATGCAGGGTATAAATAATGAAGGGTGGTGTTATTGTTCAGCCTATAAACTGACTGTTTTGATAACAACGTGCTAACGCCGTGTCAAACAAACAAAAGCGTAACAAAAGCGCTTCTTGTTGTGGAAAGTAGACTATTATATTCATTTCATTAAACTATTCTAGACACCAGGTCGGCTTTTTTTTGGCAAAATAAACCCCTAATTCACGAATTAAGCATTGTCTTGTACAGCGCGAGGTGTGTTTACAGTTCATACCGTCATCTTTGCTCCATTTGGTCTCGCGCACGGCGCCGTAGCTCCTCTCGTTGTCCGCGATGGACTTCTTTAATTCCATAACAGCCGCCGATTTTGTTTTTCGTATTTAACTCTCGAAAACGCTTCCGTTTACGACGTAAATCTGTGTTTGTGTGTGTGGTGTAAATTGTTTTTGTTCAGTCTTCCGCTGTTCCGTTCAAACCGAGTGGGTTCCGCTGAGCCGTGGTGCTGCGCATCCTCCTTCACAGCGAGAGTGAGCACAACGCTCCTGACTGGGCTGCTGAGGGAAGAGAGCGCGAGGGATGCAGGGCGCATGCGCAGTAAGAAGAACGCGTGAGGGATGCAGCGCGCATGCGCAGTAAGAAGAACGCCTGAGGGATGCAGAGCGCATGCGCAGTAAGAAGAACGCATGCGCGATATTTACGCCAAAAGGAGCCACGTAACAGGAAAAGTAGAGAGGCTGTGATAGGCTATATCTAAATTATACTAAAATTAAATATTTATAATTTAATTTATAATTATATATAATATATAAACCTTATTTCGAAACGCTATACAGTTCAATATTAAAACACTTCATTTTAGATTTTGAGCCTAATATAAAAATATTTAATTTATTATTATTATTATTATTATTATTATTATTGTTGTTGTTGTTGTTGTTGTTACTCAGACATAATATATCCTACTTATTCTATACATCATAATAAAATGTATCTGGTCTTTTTAATTTTTGGCCCCCTGCTGTCTGCTAAGTGAATTGCAATGAAAACAATAACAAGGCAATACTGCGAATTACTTTTTCTAAGATATCTTTAAAATTAAACCATTATCATAAGTCTAGAAACAGTTTTCAAGATTACAAACTACACCTTCAATCTTGACTTTATCAGAAGTTTATCAGTTTGTCTCCAGACACAAACACAATTTGAATGACCGTCTTGTATCTTAATTATGAGGTAGACTCAATGCAAATCCTCAATACCTGTTTTGCAGAAATGGTCACCAAATGCAACCAAATACCAGCACATGATCCAGAATGAAATGTTTGTTTAAAAAATGTTTTGCTCCAAAACACAGCATATTTGTAATATTAATACAGAGACATTATCCTTTTCATATTTTACAGTTAATACAGGCATGGTACATTTTACATACAATCAGTAGTAACATAATTCTCCTGCCTGAGAGGTAAAACAATTCTTTGGTAAAATAATAAAATCTGAACAGACACTGACATTAGAAAACATTTTGATGCATCGTAAAGGCTGGTGTTTCCATGAGAAAATTCTTCAAGCAAATGACTATTGTACCATTTTAGAACTATTGTAACATAATAACATTTGAACTCTTCACAAGATACATCTCAGTTGCAGTTGAGTTCATTCAGTGCACCTGCAATGACAAGCTAGCCTGAACACACACACTGCTTGATATGGCTCACTGATGTGACCGTAAACTATTTGGAAGACATCTTAATTTTTTCTTTTAATAAGCATATACCCAAGATCCCATAAAAACATTGTGATGGTGTGAGTATCAATACCAAGAATATCAATAGCTGTTTCTTACAGATATACAGTATTATACACTATATGGCCAAAAGTTTATGGACACCTGACCATCACACCCATATGTGCGTCTTCTCCGAACTGTATGTATGGTGTAGCATTGCAATTTCTCTTCACTGGAACTAAGAGGCTGAAACCTGTTCCAGCATGACGATGCCCCTGTGCACAAAGCGAGCTCCATGAAGACA
>CM075004.1:28429942-28439989 GCA_037576675.1 Pangasius sanitwongsei | reverse complement strand
TATATATATATATATATATATATATATATATATATATATATATATATATATATATATATATATATATATATAAAACTCACCATGCAGTATACCTTATCACCCAGTTATACAAATATATCAGATTCTTTTTTATAAAGTGAACATTTTTTAAGTAAGTTTTTTGATTATAAAGATAGTATAAAATATAAAATATCCACTAAAAATAATAAATATGTGGATAACAATAAAAAGTCTCTTTTTGGTTACGTACAGAACAAGTACTCCCTATGAAGCCTACTTTTAAAAATTAAACTCTGCCAAGTTTATATTTAAAATTTAGTTAAACATTAAGTTAAACATTTTCCTGATTAATTATTCTTGAGTGAATTAAATTAATGATTTTTTTTTTTGCTAAGGGCAGGAAAAACATTACTCTCCAGTGACATGACTCATGTAATTAACTAACCAAAAACGAATGTAACTGCATTATTCAATCATAGAAAATATGAAATTCAGTTAAAGATAACAAGTCCATAAATACAAGTCTTTGTGCAACAGAGCTGGAGTTGGTGCACTAAAGTAGGACTGGGCATTATGAAGCTAAAATATCGATATTGTGATTAATTATGTCACAATACACATTTCTGTGATATCCTGGATATCATGATATCTTTTAAATTTTTTCTTTTTTTTAAATAAATTTAATTTCAAACTGACTAGAAGCATTTAATCTTAAAAATAGTCAAATATTCATTTTTGCATTTTTTTTTATACATTTTTACAGTTTTTTTTAAACACTCCTTTGCAGTGTTATCAGATGGATTCTTTGGACTAAAAAAAACATTTTGAAATGAAACCAGGCATATTTCATTCTATGTTAAAATGCATGTGAAGCTGCTGCGTTTCTCTCTCATGGTGTAAAATGTAAGCAAGAGACATAGCGATTTGTTAATGACAGTATTTGTATACGACAATACTTTCACTGTTAATGTTTAGTGAAAATAAAGAGAGCAAACTTTCACATAATGGCTGCCCTCACTCCCAAACACAGCCAAGTGTCACAATACTTGATCTTATCAGAAAAAAATAAAAAAATTAAAAAATTTTAAAAAGGAGGCAGTTGTGCATGTTCTGGGGCTGAATCTAAAATGTCTATTATCAGTTCCACTCATACTGTACCTTGGCTCAGCTTGCATGGTGCTTGGGCAAAAAGGGTCATGAGAACTTGGTAGCAAAAATAGGGACAGCATGGAGTATTATGGGTAATTTGTCGAGCCGTGTCACACTGTCCATTTTAAAAAGCGATGTGACCTTTTTGCATTATTTGCTCCTTAGTGTGAAGTTCTCAAGTCCCCCAGTCAGTCCACACGTTTGCTCTTTTCCAGTTCCTAAGGGTGCTTTCACATAAGCAGCATTTAGTCTTTTGGAGTCAAACGCTGGTGTTTTCCCCCTTGACATGTATTATGGGTTTCAAGCAGCATTTCTTCACAAGTGTGAGCTGCTAAACTGAGCCAAAGGACAGAGCTGTAGAGCTACAGAAATGCAATGTGTTCCTGGTATTTGGACCAATGAGCAAAAAGAGAAAATAAACACTAAATGTGACATGCAAAATGTTTTAACCTAGTTAAATATATATATATATATATATATATAAAATTATCTAAGCATTTATTTAGCACCAGTATTTTCAATTCGGTATTATTTATGTAGCACTTTTAACAATAGGCATTGTCACAAAGCAGCTTTACAGAACTCTGGATGTAGATTTAGATCCCTAATGAGCCAGCCAGTGGCAAGAGTGGCAAGGAAAAACTCCCACAAATGACATGAGGAAGAAACCTTGAGAGGAACCAGGGAACCCATTCTCTTCTTCTGTCGCTGTATTTCTGACCAGTGAATGAAAGTGTTTTATGCGTATGGTTTCCAGTGGTGTAGCCAGGAAATGATTTCAGAGGGCAATGAGGAAGCATGCTAAAGGAAATCACTGCATAATCTGTACAATTCAATTGATTAGTGTGACATGCTCATGAATTTTGGGTGGATGCCAGTAGTTAGCGTATGGCAGTACTCAGAATTTGTCATTTAATTATTTAAGGCATGATCTGCCATCGACCAATCTCAACATCTATCTATCTATCTATCTATCTATCTATCTATCTATCTATCTATCTATCTTTCTCTTTCTCTCTCTCTCTACACACACACACACACACACACACATATATATATATGTGTGTGTGTGTGTGTGTGTAGAGAGAGAGAGAGAGAGAGAGAAATAAAATATGTTTATGACAGTTCCACTGAAAACTAACACTGATATTTATAATGACATGCTAGTAATATGGAGGAAACGACATAGTCCCCTACATATTCATTTACTGTAAAAAACTATGCTGACACATATATAATGTTATGTTAATGACAACGAATCAGGATTTGGAACTGTCATAAAATAATTCAAGATGGATTTCAGCCTGTTTTCAGTCCTTCACGCCCCTAAGCCATTTCCCCCCCCCCTTTTTTTTCATTTGTTTAATTATGTACAATGTAAAACAAAACCAAACTAAAAAAAAAGTATGGTCCAGATTCACACAAAACTAATGGACAGTGTGTATAAGTATGTGTAAGTATAGACAGTATAATCAGTATGAAAGCACCCTAACATTCCTGAGCTGTTGTTAATGCTGTAATAATACCTGCCTTGCTGGTGACTAACATAAGTCAAATTACAGCATGAGTGTGTGTCTATGACCATATATGGAATCAGGATCAAGAACCTTTCTTGCTGTGTATTCACAGAATCACTTGCTCTCATTGGATTCCTGAACCTTCACCTCACTGTTCAGTTGGCGTATGCAGTTCAGCGCTGCCTTCAGGGTCCCATCGCCGCGCTGGCGAGAGAAGCAGAGGAATGTAGCCCAGACAAAAGCACAGCAGCCGGTGAAGGTTGTTCGCAGGTACAAGGGCACCAGGGCAAAGTTCAGGCACTGGGAATAAGAGCAGACATTACTTTTTTTTTTTTTTTTCCCCCAAAACACATTCTGCACATAAGTATATTTCCTGTTCATTGATCATTCAGCACTGCATTTTGTGTTTACCCATCATACACATCCTAGAACTTCTGGCAGCATACTTTTCAGTCTAAACATGCTCAGTCTTGCCTGAGAGAACAGTGTAGAACATGAAATTTAAGTGACTTAAATTTGAGGGGGTTGCAAATGTGCAAATGCCATAATCCTGAGTTTCAAAAAAAAAAACCACGATAATAATAATACCCTCTTACATTATAATACATTATATTACTTACTTCTATAAGATATACAGTGGGGTCCAAAAGATATACAGTGGGATCCACATTGAACATGTAGGCAATTCATTTAAAACATGAAGTAAACATTTTTCCTTGAGTCTTATCTCTTCCACTACATTTGATCTAACATGGATTGTCAGGTTTTACACAAACTTGTGGAGTCAGTGCCAGCTCAAGTGCACACTGTCATTAAAGCAGAAGGGGACGTACCAAAGAGTTCTACTTCTCACTCAAGTTATTGCTGATAATATAATTTGTAATAAAAAGGAAATTATTAAATTAGAAAAGAATGCAAAATAGAAGCATTTTCCCTAATGGTCTCAGACTTTTGGATCCCACTATATCAGTACAGTAGTACTGTATTTTATCAATATTTTAATTCCATCCATGAAACATAGACGTGAAGCTGCAGTGATTTGTGTCGAACCAGCAACTAAAGTGTGTGTAAACCTACTGAGGAGGTGGTTATGTACAAAACGCCTTCTTTTGTTCAATCAGAGGAGTGGCTGCTCTGTGACGCAGTCTTTAGAAATGGCAAAGAAAAGACATTGAAGTACAACAATATCTGTGGACTCTGTGGCTAAGTAAAGAATAAAACATGACAGAACATGAGGTTATAGGAAAATAATGGTGTGATGCGGCCACAGGAAGCAGAGTGCCTGTTACCAGCCTGAAGTTGATTATTTTCCAAAATTTGGTCAATGATCGCAATTTTTATTTATTAAAAATGACACATACATTTTATCTGTTTATAATTATGTGTAACATTAATAGTATTATGAGTTATCTCATAGCAGCTGGCCATATTACTGAGAAACCAGAAAGCACATAGTCCTCTGTCTCGGAAATCTTACTAACTGTTAGAAATTGCTTTAAATAAATGTTAAATGTTAAATGTTTGTTGAATAACAAAACATTTTTTTCATCCATTTGTCATTAGCCTTAGATTATGTAGCGCATCTGCCATACAAGTCCCTGTGAATTAGCTGTCAATATAGAAATAATAACATATTACAACAAGCTCATTAATATAAAACTGTGCTTTGAATTACAGCCGGCACTAATGTCAGAGCTGCTGCTATAGAAAATTAATCAACATCTTCTAACCAATCAGATTCGAGAATTCATTAGTGCTATGGTATAACCAGCTTGTCCAGCAAAAGATATCAGAAGTTAATGAGTCAGTAAATTTGATATTTTATATGTTGTTGTTGTCATAATATGTTATGACATGTTAACTAAGCTATTACATTATTGAGATAGCTAAGTGACTGTTTTATGAAAAAATGGATTTTTGTGGTATATTAATGGCAGTATATTTTATATCGATTTTTCTGGTGTAAATCTATAGAGTGTGTCTTGATTTATAATTTGACCACTGGTACAATCTATTCTATTCCTATGTGAGCATGCTCACACATAGATAAAACCAAATTTATAATATAATATATTTTTGAAGTATTAAGTCACTTTTTTGGCTCCTGTTTATATTCAGAAGCAAATTACTTCATATTTCAACACCTAGTATAGTCAAGGTCATTTCAAGACTCCCTCTGACTCGCAAAGGTCATCTAAGAAACTTGATTTAAGCTAGTAAATTACAGCAACAGCTCTTAAAATGGAATTGGGAAATTGCTTATGGGGTTCTATAAAACAGTTTCGAAATACAAAATGAGTTTTGTGTTCATCTGCCGCTAACCAAAATCATTTCAAGCCTAAAAGGCTTAAATGTTTGTGGGTAGAGAAGGGAAAATCTAACACTGAACAGGAATGTTTTAATAAAACAAATTGTTGAATTTGAAATGCTGATGTAATACAGCTGTGTAATAAAACCCCTAAGGCAATGTTAAAGGGCAAATGGTGCTTTGCAGCCAGATGAGACATTATTCAAAACAGATAGAAACAGTGATAGGGTGTTGTGTTTTAGAGAAATGCTTAACTTTACCTGCGCAAATGGCCAGAACATGAGTCCTGTCTGCAAAAAAATCATGAAATGAGGTTTTAAACATCATGAAATTCAGAATGTTGGCGTTCAGTGTTTAAATCATGCACTTCTTTAAATACCAGGCTATTACAAGACTTACTGTGTATGTGTTTAGGAACTTGTTTCTCCAGTCCTCCAGTATGTCATCTTTACCCTCTAAAAGACTCAAACCTGAAATGATCAGTAATAATTCTTTAATCTCAGTCAATAACAACTGTATACCAACAGTATGCAGCTATAGGCTGAGCCTGATAATGTGGCCAGTGGTTGTATAATAATAATAATAATAATAATAATAATAATAATAATAATAATAATAATAATAGCACTGTTGCTTCACAATTGCAGGGTCCCTGGTTCGATCTTGATCTCGAGTTTCTGTCTGCGTGAAGTTTCTCATGTTCTCTACGTTCTCTCTGTGTCCATGTGTCCAAAAGCATGCTGGGATGTGGACTGGCTACTCTAAACCGCCCCAAGTGTGAATATGTGTGTATGGTGCCCTGAGATGGACTGGCATCCCATTCAAGTAGTAGTAGTAGCAATAGTAGTACTAGCAGAATTAGTAGTAGTAGTTGTAGTAGTAGAGGTGGTAGCAGTAGTACTAGTACTAGTAGAAGAAGTAGTAGTAGTAGTACTAGTAGAGGTAATAGTGGTAGTAGAAGTAGTAGTAGTAGCAGTAGTACTAATAGAAGTAGTGGTACCAGTAGTAGTAGTAGTAGTAGTGGTAGTAGAAGTAGTAGTAGTAGTAACAGTAGTGCTAGTAGAAGCAGTGGTAGCAGTAGTAGTAGTACTAGTAGAAGTGGTAGTAGTAGCAGTTGTAGTAGTAGTACTAGTAGAAGTAGTAGTGGTAGTAGAAGTAGTAGTAACAGTAGTACTAGTAGAAGTGGTAGTAGTGACAGTAGTACTAGTAGAGGTAGTGGTAGCAGTAGTAGTAGTAGCAGCAGTAGTACTAGTAGAAGTGGTAGTAGTAGTAGTACTAGTAGAAGTAGTAGTAGTAGAAGTGGTAGTAGTAGTAGTAGTAGTATAAGTGGTAGTAGTAGCAGTAGCAGTAGCAGCAGCAGAAGTAGCAGTAGAAGTAGCAGTAGAGAATTTGATCTAACCTGTGTAGAAGGCGCTTATGGCCAGAGGTAAAGACATGGTCTGGTCCATGGCGAGTTTCCGCAGCACCGTGCTCACGGAACTTCCGGGAAGTCTGCGCTCCAAGAAGCGCATCCAGAAAAAGTTGAAGTTGCCGTTAAAGCAGAAAGCGACGATAGCGACGTTTCTTGTGCGCCTCCAGTCGATCTTTCCATCTTTCTTGTTAGATAAATACTGCTGCATCAAGTCCCCGCCGGCGTACAGCCCCGAGTACAGAGTCACGTTAGTCAGCCACGGATATCTCCTGATGGGGTTCCGCATTCTCACGCGCACTGAGAGCGCAGATCTCACTGAGAAACACCTGCTCCTGATGCCCGAGTTCACACTGACAGAAAAGCCAGCATTCCTGATCCTGGGATCACTATCTCCGAATCCAGACAAGAGTCACTGAAGCTAATGATGTGAGTTAAACAGCCCAATGAGACGGAGCTGTACTTCAAAGCCGGTTTCACTACCTGCTCCGCTCCACAGTGCGCATGCGCATCACTCTCAGCCTGGGAAATTCCTGAAGAATGAATGAGATGTTGTCAGGGGTAGAAAAAGTACAGAGAAATAATTATACTGAAGTGAAACTATAGATCATGTGTCAAAATCTTACTCAACTAAAAGAAGAAATGTGATCAGGTGAAAGTAAAAGGGGAAAAAAAAAAAAACTTTTTAAAGCAGCCAAGTATCAAAAAGTAAATGTTACAAACTGATGAATCTGTTTATGTGATTTTTTTCATGTGAAAAGTAACTTATTTCTAATTAAGACAAAAAATATGCTGTTTTGCCTAAAAACATCATTCAGTCTGTAAGTTTGCAGGAATAACACTACAGAGACTGATAATGAATTAATCAAAAGTATAAAATCCTGTAAATAACCAATATTTATCATTTGCTAGAATTTGAATTGCTGTCTAGCCACTTATGAAATCAATGCGGTCTACTCTGGCATTAGCAAAGAAACAAGCTTACTAGCCAGTAAATTTAACCTTAACATGCTTTTTTTTTTGTTTAAATTAGAAGGAATTCATGCCTTGAGGTAAAGGAGATGCCTCATTTTATACAACTCTTTACTTATTCCAGCACACTGAAACATTTTGACTGAGGTAGGGCCAGGGTGCTCAGCCTCAAGTTCAACACTGCAGTCTTAGCCATCCTCAAACACACATGGATAGTGCTATAGTGCTAACTTTATTGCATAGCATGAGAAGGTCACCGCAGATGATGAAATGGAACGATTATTAGTTTATTTTTCAATATTGATTAACTTGATCAGAGGCTAAACTGAAATTCAATTTTATTTGTTTTTAACAATGGACATTTTCACAAAGCAGCTTTACAGAAATAAATACATTCAAATTAAATTAAACCAAAATAAATTGTAAATATGTGAATTTATCCCTAATGATCAAGCCAGAGGTGACGGTGGCAAAGAAAAACTTCCTGAGACGATATGATGAAGAAATCTTGAGAGGAACCAGACTCAAAAGGAAACCCACCATCATCTGGGTAGTAACTGAAATTATAAATAAATCCCTTCTATAACTGTGTACTATATGGACAAATAGTGCGATTGTGCAACCAGTAAATTCATCACAGTTTTCACATGAAGTCCGGTTTGTTAAACATATCCACTATCCACTGATGGAGTCCTGAGTACAAAGCTGCTCGTGGCAACCGCAGTCCCAAGCTATCACAGTACAACTCCCCATATGAGATCCCCAAGGCATCACCACGGCACCCAAGTGACACCATCCCCAGCAATCCCAATGATCTTCAGACTGTCCATGAGGGGCCACCCCCAGCAACAGTGAGCGATCTCAACCAATGAGGGCATCAGGATGGATCAGGCAGGATGAAATGACTGGATGCTAAACTGAGCCCACTTGATTGATACAGACACTGCAAAAAAGTTACTGTAAATTCCACAGTAAAGTTCTGTAAAAATGTACAGTAAACAACTGTAAAACATGTTTACAGCAAAGCACTGTGACATCTTACATAGTATAAAATATTGATTCAATTTAGTGGGAGTTAATTCACTAGTAGAAGTGGTTGAATCAATGCAAGGTGGTCGAGCTAGTTGTGGTGATTCAGTGGTTAAGGTTTTGAGTCACACATCGGAAAATTGTAAGTTTAAATCCCAGCCCTGGGAAACTGCCATGATTGGGGCCTCGAGCAAGATCCTTAACCTTCAACTCAGTTGTATCCTGCATCGCTTGTAAGCCTCTGTCTTTTAAAAGCATCAGCCAAATGCACTGGATTGTGTGTAAGATATTACAGTACTTTACTGTAAACATGTTTTAAAGGTTTAAACCTTGTTGCCAGGAAATTACTGTAAAACTTACAGCCAATTATTTTACTGTGTAGCATACAGTCACTAGCTGCAGGAGAGAAGAAGGGACCTCCGGATTTTGTAACGAGCCCTTTGAGGGTCTAAACAAAAATATAACAAATAAAAGCAAGGGTTTTTTTTTTCCAGAAAAGTAATTACATAAGAGTGTAAGTATTCCAATTCAGTAATATTCAAGTAAAGTATAAATATCCAAAAATAATACTTGATCATAGTAATGACGTAAAAGTAAGTAAAGTAAAAGTATTTTCCACCCCTGGACTTTGTGACATCATTCAATTACTTAGAGGTACGCATCCCAAACTGCACACTACTATATGCATCAAATATATCAACAAAGGTGACAGTGGAAGGGGAAAGGTGTTGAGTAATTTTCTATAACAGCAGCTCTGACAGCACTGCTGAAAAATCCAGTTCAGTCTGATCAACTATACCAGCTATCCCAGGTCAAACTGGTAGAGCGTCTTTGCCAACTGATAAGTTGCCAACTAATAAGTTGGCAAAGACTGGTAAGATTTTCTAGCTTCTTTATTACTCAACAAAATTGATCAATAATAATACCTTCAATACCAGCTGGCAAAGACAATCTACTAGTTTGACCAGCTCAGCCTGTGTTTTAGCAGTTGATCAGACAAGCTGAATTTTTCAGCAGGTAGTAGTTCTGGCTGCAAAGCAAGTCACGGCTTTATATGAATGCACTTCCTGTAACATATTATTGTTTCTATAGTAACAGCTTACACAAGGACTTGAATGTTGAATGCTCCACAAATACAAATTTCAAAAATGTGTGTAAATATTGATATGGTGAATTTTCACCATGGTGAAGAGTCTCTAGTGTCAGTATTTTGTAAAAGTCAGAGGTAAAGCTGTAAGTTTAAGTCTTCTTTCATTTTGAAGATGTCGTTTTACTCTGTAAAGGCACTTAGACACTGTAGTTTTTTTTTTTTTTAAAAAAAGATTTCTTTATGTGTGCTGTAAGTGCATTAGTTGTTGCATTAGTCAAGTCAGAATATTTGCTAAGTGTGTGTTACCTGTCGAAACAGTTCTTACCTGTGTAAAAAATCCTCAGCCATCAAATCAGAAGTGGTTGTTAAGGCTTTGGGCTATAGATTGTTTGGTCCTTAAGCAAGACCCTTGGCCCTCATCTAGTCTCAATTGTAAGTCACTTTGGATAAGAGCATCAGCAAAAAGAACAAATGTAAATTCAAATGTATAGATTAAGAAATCTTAAGACCGGGGGAAACATTCCAAGTATTCGCATTTCGCGCTGGTGGATCATAACCAGGTTGTAAGAACTGC
>CM075004.1:28409024-28429842 GCA_037576675.1 Pangasius sanitwongsei | reverse complement strand
GGTTACGATCCACCAGTGCGAAGTGTGAATACTTGTAATATTTTCCCTGGTCTTAAGATTTTGTTCAGGAGTGTATTACATATTTATTTTATGAAATAAGTTTATATTAACTCCAGGGAGAGGCTGTATTTGTTTGGATTCGGAGCTTCAAAACAGCTAACTGCGGCTAACCTCTGACAAAATCACTTACTGCACCTTTAAACACAGTGGAGTTGTGAATGTAGCATGATGGGAAACTGCTTATCACATGTCAAGAGTATGAAAATGTAATAAATTGCCCAAAGATCACCAAGACATTGATGTAAGGTGAGCTGGAGATCGCACATGAGCAGAAAACAACATTGTGACAAAATCTTCCCAGTTAGTAAACAGGTTATTATCCTGTGCTCATTGTGCCAATGTCACAGTTACAGCAATGTTTTTTTTTTTCCAAGCCTCCAAAAGGCATCTCTCACTGCCTCTAGCCTCAACATTGGTATTTTTATTTTAAATATAATTTAACTGCCCATTGACCTGCTGGGGAATGTAATGCATTACGTGTATGCACTTTCAGTTTGTGCTGCTCCCATATCTGTCCTGTAGATGCTGCTGTTGGATTTATCGAGAGAGACTCTGTGAATTTCACTACTACCTACATGACATTACAACTCTATATTGTAGATTACAGCACATTTGACTAGTACATATTCAGAATAAATTGCAATTGAAGAGTACAAAAAAATAATAGGTATGACACTTCTGGTCTGGAAATGTTTGAAAAGATCTGATTTGAAGGTTCACAGATGTGTCCGGTTTTGAGGTCATCATCACTTCTGTATATATACTGTATATTTTTTAACCGTTAAAAACATAAAGTATATTTTTAAAAGTGACAAATGAATAGTTATTAAAATTGTATAAGGACAAATATAGACAATTCAATTTTGGGCCATACTGTGAAATATTTCCTTACATATTAGTAGACTTATAAGGAACTTTTTTTTGTGTGTGTGTGTGTGTGTAATTTTTTTGTTTTGGTTTGGATGTTTTTCCTAGAATAAAAAATAAAGCAAACATGAAAAAACACAACATAAATATGATTTTACAAAGTTTATTGTAAGGAAAAAATACTAAAAATAGAGTGAATTACAAAACAGGAAATGTTTCTCTAAATAGTTTGTAGAACATAGTAAATCATCAACATGATTCAGCATTCAGCATCAACATTCAAACCTTATTCATTCCAACTTTATAGAGGTTGAAAACTCAGTGACTCTCATTCATCCAAGTTCTGCATAAACGAGCACAGATTTGAATCACAGAATGATCTATAAGCAAATTTGCCAACACTGATTTGAGTACAATTGACCAATCTGACACAATTTTATATCTCACAGTTGTAGGGGTTAATCGATGTGTTCAGATTTTCTCTCTTCCACAAGAGTTGAACTCTGTCGTGCCAGGCTTGCAGCGTTAATCAGCCATAAAGCCAGTGGAATTGTTACTACGATTCCAATGATGATCCCGATACCGGAGCCCAACACTCCATAATTAGATCCAACCACCGATCCAATAAGAGCGCCAATCACAGCCAACATTAGCAGACTTACAGGTTTGAGGTAATGTTTTGCAAGTGCCAGAAGATCATCCCGATACTTGCGCTTGATGTCGTCAATATCCACTGCCTGGTTTTCATCTTCAGTGACTGCAAAAATTTAAACAGAGAAGAAAAGCAGCTGAACTACACTAAGGAAAACACAGTGGCTGTGCATAGATGTAATCTGATATAATATAATGGTCTTGCATTGACAGAATTATACTTACAAGATGGACGAGTTCCCTGCATACTTCCACGTCTCTGCTGAAGTACAGTTTCTTCCTCAGCCTGTTTTTTATACAAACTAAGTCTTTTCTGATATCCTTGTTTCAGCATTTCCTCTCTGTCCTCGTACATTTTTTTCAACTCTTTGATATCCGGTGATATTGTGCTCTGTATCAGTTCATAGTAAACCTGTGGCAGGAAGAAATCACCCAGGTTTTCTTCCACCATGCTGTCTATCTCTTTAAGGAGTCCATGGACCTGGGTTTCAGGTTCACTCTGCCGCATAACATAGTGTCTGCTTCTGCACTTTTCCAGCAGTTTTTCTGCTTTCTGAACGTGATCTTTGATTGTGGATTCCTCTACATCTCCATCACACAGGAAAAGCACCATAGTGTGATTCCAGACTCTCTCAGAGAGCAGCTCCATGTGCTGAATTGCTGATTTAAGCTCATTTAGAGAAGGTCCATCAGCAGTGTTAACAGGCAACACCAGAATCAGAGCATGGGGACCTGGAGGACAAAGTGTCACGCTTCGGGTGATTTCATTTTTAATCTTCTTTGCAGTGCACTCTATAGAAACTCTGTCCCATCCTGGTGTGTCCACTATGCAGATGTTCCTTCCTGCATGTTCACCTTCATATAAAAAGCACTCTTCACTCTCTTCATTTAGCTTTGTGTCTCCCAGCATGACTCTGGCTACTCTGTTCTTTCCAGCTCCAGCTTTTCCCAGCAGTACAATCCTGCGGTCTGAAAGAGGAGGTGGGCCTCCTTCAATAAGACAAAAACTCAACATGGTCTCTAGCAACCAACATGTGATATAGCAAGCAAAAAAATTCAAGTAAAAAACAAACAAAAGCTTTTTAGGGGGGAAAAAAGGAAAAATTTACAATAACCTGGTTGCACATGTGCATACCCTTTTATAACGTGGCTTGTGAGTGTGCTCAGGATTACCCAATCACATTCAAACTCATTTTCAAAAGGAACGATCATACAGCTGTCGTCAATGCAGTAACTCTGATTAACCCCAATAAAGACCAGCTGTTTCTGTAGGATTTTCTTGACATCTTCTTGGTTTCATCTGACTTCCTGAAGCCATGCGCCACAAAGAGCTTACAAAGCATGTATGGGACCTCATTGTTAAAAGTATCGATTAAGAGAGGGGTTCAAAACAACTTCCAAAACATTAGATGTACCATGGGACATTGTGAAGGTCGTCATCAACAAATGGAAAAAATGGGGCACCACAGTGACATTACCAAGAACAGGCTGTCCCTCCAAAATGGACAAAAGGACAAGAAGAAAACTTATCAGGGAGGCTGCCAAGAGACCTACAGTAACGTTAAAGGACCTGCAGGAATATCTGGCAATTACTGGTCACTCTCTGCATGTGACAACAATCTCTCGTATCCTTCACATCTGTGCTAGGAGGTTGGATGGCTAGACTGAAGCTCTCTCATGAAAAAAAAAACCATCCATGCATGCCTAAATCACCCTAAAGCATGTGGCAAAATGTGTTATGTTCTGATGAGACCAAAGTAGAACCTTTTCAGCATAATTCCAAAAGATACATTTGTCGCAAAAACAAAACATCTTATCCCCCAAAGAACACCATACCCATGGTGAAGCATGGTGCTGGCAGCATCATGCTGTTTTTCTTCAGCTGGAACTGGGGCTCTAGTCAAGATAGAGGGAATCATGGATAGCTCCTAATACCGATCAATTTCTGCACAAAACCTGCAGGCCTCTGTAGGTTTCACCTTCTAGTACGGCAATGATCCTAAGCACATATCCAAATCAACATAGAAATGGCTTCAGAAGAACAAGATCAATGTTTTGAAATGGCCCGGTCAGAGCTCTTATCTAAATCCTATCAAAACCTTGTACAATGACTTGAAGAGGGCTGTGCACAGGAGATCCCCTCACAATTTAATTGATCATAAGCATTTTTGCAAGGAAGAGTGGAATAAAATTGCCAAATTAAGATGCGCTATGTTGACTCTTACCCAAAAAAGACTGAGTGCTATTTTACATGCCAAAGTATGCTTTAACAAAGTATTAGTTAAGAGGCGTGCAGACTTGTGCAACCAGGTTATTGTACGTTTTTCTCCCTAAAGTTTTTCTATTAGTTTTTCACATGAATTTTGTTTGTTTGCTACTGTATATCACATTAAAAGTGGAAATGTATTTTTCATAACCACTGTAAATAAAATATATAATATATACAAATATTGGTATGCAGAAATGATGAACAAAAAAGTTTAAAATACATCTGACCTGGAGTTGCTGGAGAGAATTCACTTGCCATGGCTGTATTGAAGGCATTAAAATGTATCCAACAGCACTGTAACTTTCACTTTAAACTTCCTTCAGAAATGTTCTTGTTTGGGAATTGTGCAAGGAGAGATCCAGTTCAGTTCAACACAAATGCAACTAGAACAACTTACTTCATGTTCACTTGACAATACACTTATTGTTATTAATTCTCATATCCTGCAAGCTTACAAACGAGTAAAAACAGCTATATCATGTTATGATAGTGTACACGTAACCACAGTGATTGATCGATGTTGATGGAACAACCACTTACTTCTATACTAATTCTGTCATATCAAATTCATGAAAAGGAAACAGGTCTAACCATGTGTTGTTGGTGAGAATCCACCTGATTTGTTGGCCTTGTGTTTTTTTGTTTGTTTTTTGTTTTTTTTTAAATTTCTTTTATAGAATTGTTAGTTAGAGCTGAAGTTCAGTTCATAAAAGCAGAAAAAAACAAAGTTGCTTTACTTTCATTTTACTTGCTTTGTGAAGGTACTGCCATGAAACTCCAGAATGTACACAAACGTTTACTACTGCTATAGTTCATAGTTCATATAGTCACTTTTCTTGAAAAAAAAAAATTGTTCATTAAATTAAAAAAAGATAAATAAAATTATTTTGATAATTTAGTGCATCACATTGTGGTACTTCCTTATAAAACTATATAAGGCAGTGCATTAATAAAAATGCAGGTACTTTATAAAAATATTAAAATACTAAAATATGTTAATGAATACAAGATATATAATACTATTCCTTTAAGAAGTGTTAAAAGAATTTACTTACTTAATTTCATAATCATGGCAGCTAAGTGCTAGATTGCGCTTCACAGGTGTAACACTGATATTTTGAAAGCCTCAAGGTGGTGGAGAGGTGCTGTTGTACAATCTGGTGACGTTTTATCATAAGATGTCATTGTTGTTTAAGGTAACTACAGTTCACCCAGCGTTTCCTCACCTGTTTAGGCTTGGCAGACAGGTTGTGTGGGTTTTTAGTTTATTAAGTCAGACACATCGAAATGACAGTCTGTTAAGCAGCAAAGCCACATGAAGCAGTTAAAACACAAAGTGGAAGGGGAACAGGTTAAATTAGCACAACATAGAGACATCCAAATTAAAATTACATGTACATGTCTCAGTCAAAAGTCCTTAATAGAATTCTTAAAACTGAAATGGGGATGAATTTATCCAGTGTTTATGTTTTTTGTATTTATGGTTTTGTTTTGTTTTTTGTATTCCAACCAAGTGAGCATTCAGTTATGGTATTAGTTATTCTGGGAGTAGTTACTACCATGGGCTATAATTCCAATACTAAAATAATTAAACTACTATTACTTTCTGCCTACTGAAACACAGTAGTGTTCTGTTCTTCTATCAGTAAAAGAGCAGTGTTGCTTACTGGTTTATTGCTTAACTGTATTGAGAAGGATTTCAGAAGTTGATAAATTTAACATCTAGTCCATGCTGTAAGTTGTAATACTGACACTAGCTTAATAGACTTGCATTAGTTGCTGAATCACTCCATTTAATCAAATCTAATATCAGTCCAAATAAAGTACCATGAACCTGAAATATTACAAGGACACTGAAATGTGTTCTTCTAGAATTATTAGTTCTCTCAGATTTTCTATGTTGCTCCAAATAAAAGCCACAATGACATGTCCCAGTTGTCGTCTTTGGATGCCTTTGTTTAATATTTGGGAAATATTAAAATTAAATTTTAATATGAAAAGAAAACAGCATTTTCAAGTTAATTAAACATAAATAATAAGTGCTTTACTGGACGAAGCTTCACATAAGTGAATCTTATATTGGTCCACCTAATCCCAATTTGAAAACCATTGGCCTGTGGACAAGATATAAAACAAAGCAGTCTTGAGAAAGAAAAAGACGTTCAAATGTAAAAAATCCATACCAATTTATATAATTTATACAACATTTATATTTACATTTATACATTTATACACAAAAATCATTTTGGCACATAATTTAACAATTCTACACACACTTTAATGTGAGCCATATAAAGTCGTAATAGAGCTTAATGAAATTTTTAAAAAATGTAGATGTAGGATGTAAGTTTATGAACAAGAATAAAAATAAGATGCAGAAAAGGAATTTTGGAAACAGACTGAACAATCAATCAATTGCTAAATTTTCCTGGCAGAATTTATGAGGCCATGAAACTTTACCAGAGCCCCTTCATAACCTGCAACAAATCATCACTGATCCTTCACGATTCAGTGGGCATTTCTTCTTTTCCAAATTTCCCTTTCTCACAAACATTTCGATGGTGGGTTAAAATTCCACTTCCTCAGTACATGGAGGCAGTATGCTCGTGCATTTCAGACTGTTCCAGGCTTTTCAACCCTCTTTATTATAACAAAGGTTGTGCTAAGTGGCATACTGCTGGCATATTACTCCTAGTTCTTGTGTCTTAACTATGTTATTACACGGATCAGCCACAAACTGAGGAGCATTAGTACAACAAATCCAATGACAATCCCCACAACTGCCCCCTCTGTTCCATACGAGGCTCCAGCCACTGAGCCTAGAAGAGCACCCATGAAGGTCATTAGGATCACTACTACAGGTTTGATGTAATTCCATGGCAACTGGTCCTTTTTGGCCTCAGTTCTCTCTCTTTGGCTTTCTGAATCTTCTGTTTGTTTAGTCACTGTGGAAAAATATAGCAGAGACATCAGAGAAATGTATTACTTCAAATATTTCAATGAAATTTATTAAGATTGTTTTCCTTTCTAAAGTAGAGTCAGAGTCATGAATTCTGAACTAAAATTAACGTGTTATGAAGTTATACTTACTACTAGGACGCGTGCCTTGGAGGCTTCCACGTCTCTGCCTAAGCACATCTTTCTCTTCTGACTTTTCATCACCTTGCTTTTTATGTGTCTCCTTCCATGTATCTTCTTTGTGTGCCATCTTGCTCTGTATCAGTTCATAGTAAACCTGTGGCAGGAAGAAATCACCCAGGTTTTCTTCCACCATGCTGTCTATCTCTTTAAGGAGTCCATGGACCTGGGTTTCAGGTTCACTCTGCCGCATAACATAGTGTCTGCTTCTGCACTTTTCCAGCAGTTTTTCTGCTTTCTGAACGTGATCTTTGATTGTGGATTCCTCTACATCTCCATCACACAGGAAAAGCACCATAGTGTGATTCCAGACTCTCTCAGAGAGCAGCTCCATGTGCTGAATTGCTGATTTAAGCTCATTTAGAGAAGGTCCATCAGCAGTGTTAACAGGCAACACCAGAATCAGAGCATGGGGACCTGGAGGACAAAGTGTCACGCTTCGGGTGATTTCATTTTTAATCTTCTTTGCAGTGCACTCTATAGAAACTCTGTCCCATCCTGGTGTGTCCACTATGCAGATGTTCCTTCCTGCATGTTCACCTTCATATAAAAAGCACTCTTCACTCTCTTCATTTAGCTTTGTGTCTCCCAGCATGACTCTGGCTACTCTGTTCTTTCCAGCTCCAGCTTTTCCCAGCAGTACAATCCTGCGGTCTGAAAGAGGAGGTGGGCCTCCTTCAGTAAGACAAAAACACAACGGGTGTTATGGATGTTAATACACCTTTTCTCGATGTACAAATATCATTACGCACAAGAGAAGCAAAATTTTTTGAAAGATATCTAACCTGGAGCCGTTGGTGAGAATCCACTTGCCATGGCTGTATTAAAGCTGTTGAAATTTATCCAGCTGCCATGAAACGTTCACTTTGAATTTCCGTCACAAATGTTATTATTTGAGAATTGGGGAAAGGCAAGAACGAGTTCTGTTCATAGAAGCAAAACACAGCAAGTCAGTCCAAATGTAACTAGGACAACTGCAAAAAATTTCAAAGTATACAAATCACTTGACAGTACAACTGTTCACCCTGTTGATCTTTTCCACTTATTGTAGTGTTAGAACCTGGAACTGAAATAGACTTAACTGGGAATTTATGCCATGACTTCACACACAGTAGCCCATAAAACTGAAGTGTCTGTGAGGGTTTATTTTTTTAGGGGGAGTGAATGCTAGGTTGGGGGGGTGTTAATTGACCTGTGTGCAATTAACGTATCACATGAGCTCAATATAAATAAATAAAATTCTGAAAGGCCCCAGAATTTGT
Source organism: Pangasius sanitwongsei (assembly GCA_037576675.1). Classification (NCBI taxonomy): domain Eukaryota; kingdom Metazoa; phylum Chordata; class Actinopteri; order Siluriformes; family Pangasiidae; genus Pangasius; species Pangasius sanitwongsei. Next base: position 28,421,595 of record CM075004.1, on the reverse strand, counting down.
TACAGAACATACTTAAAGAAACATCATCATATCATGGAGACTAAGGAGCTATGAAAACACATCCGGGACAAAGTTTTGGAAAAGTATCAGTCGAGGTTTGCTTATAAAATATATCCAAAACATCTGCGACAAAACTATTAAATTCATAGTTAAACAATAGAAATAACATGGCACAAGCACGACTCTGCCTAGAGGAGACTCGTCCCCCAAAAGTCAGTGACCAGGTAAGGAGAACATGAATCAGAGAATCAGTGTAATGACTGTTATGCTCAACATGATGCTACTAACACCATGCTTCACTGTGGAAATGGTGTTCTCAACCTCATTCATCTAGTTGTGTGATGTCTGATATCAATTCCACAGCAATGGGGTGAATGCTTATGTAATCGCAAGTTTTGCATTTTGTATTAGTAAATCATTTTTCAAACTATATTTTGCTAATTATTTTGCAACCTATAATTATATTATGTCAATATTATGGGCTATTGTTTGTAGAGTCATGACATAACATCCTAATTAAGTCCATTTCATCCAGTTCCAGGTTGTAACACTGTTAAAACTGGAATAGTGCAAGGATGGTGAATACTTATGCAAGCCACTGTATAATGCAGCTTTACACACAAGTGTACAGAGTAGTACTAGTAGACAGAATGTAGTATTGAACAGAGCTAAAATATAAAATGGATTTCTTGCTATCATTTGTCAGGGATTGCTCGTTAATTATATACATTTTGCTTAAACTACTAGTATTGTTATAAAAATCCAAATAGACACTGTTGTTCACATTAATACACAAGCATTAAAGCACAAAGAAATGTCATTGCATCATATGTGCCTACAGGTAACATGAAAGCTTCTTATAACATTTCATATAACGTTTTATTCCTCGCTTATTGTATTGTATTTTTTTCCATATTTTAGATTAATAGTAAGCTCAACAAAACTATGAACCTGTCTAATATTCTTGCACAACCTGGACTAAAAGAAGTTCTCATATTCTTAAATTTTAAATGAAACTTGTTCAAGGGAAACTGTTTTAGTTTGAAACATTAGTTTTGTAACTTCTAGCATAACCTGGCAAAGAAATGCTATTGCGTCATACATGTAAACTGAAAATAGAAACTTGATTTATGAAACTGTAAACCTTTTATTCCTTTTCTGTTTTTTATCAAGAAATAACACTATTGTGTCAGATAACTAAAAAGAGAAGAAATTACTTACATTATTTGTATGATATGTTGTCAAGTAGGTTATTTCCGGGTTGTGTGGATTTGTACGGTTGATGGCTTCAGTTCAGGTAAATCAGGTGCTCTATCAGGCCATTGAGGGCGTACACTTTACAATAGCATACCAGGAAGAACATCATTAACTCCTCAAGGTCCTAGAGAGTGTCTATTGCACAAAATTATGACGTTTTATCATACGATGGTATTGCAGTGTAAAGTTTAACTTAGTTCACACAGTGATTTCTCACCTGTCCAGACCTGTGGACTGGATTAAAAAACTTCTTGAAATAAGATATCTTATCATAATCTGTATCAAATGTTGTGTACAACTATATATTGTCCATCAAAATACTGGATGCACCTCCTCATAGAAGCATATTATTGTATTTGTTTGAAGCTGATCTATACCCCAGTGCTGTTGATTGCTCAGAAGGTGATTAATTTCCTATAACAACCTATAGCTATTCCTATAACTGTAAGGCAATTCGCAGCTTTCTGTTAATACACTCAGTCTAATGTGTTATTGTTCCTACAACTGAGGCCAAAAGTTTATACAAGCCTAAGGTAAAGATATTCAACTCCACACATACATTTCTTCTGAGAATGATTCACTCGGCAGCAAGAGAAAGCAGCAAAAATAAACAATTAAGAGTCAGTAACAATTTATAATCCTCTTTCTTTGACACAGCCCTACTTACAGCATTGCAACAGCTCCAATATTATAAATAATAAATAATGAATGAATAATGAATGCACTGGAAAAACTGACTTGAATCTTACCAAGTGAAAATATATTGAATATAGTCAAATTTGTCTAATAATTTCTATTATAAGATTACAAGAAACCAAATATAATATTATTAAACCTATTTCAAGACATTTTTACTCATTGTAAGTTTTACATTTTCTTATTCTATTGGCATATATTTGCTTCTTTCTAGAAAGAAATGCTTAAAATGAGAAAAATTGTCTAGCTATAAGGCTATTTCAAGCTTGAAATTATTAAAAAAAAAAAAGTGAGATAATCTTATATATTTGGTTGATGGTAATCTTATAATAGGAAATATTAGATAAATCTGACTATATTCAAGATATTTCATTTGCTAAGATGTCATTTTTTGCAGTGTGTTGCTTCGCATGTCACGTTACTATATAGGTAATAAATATGTTATGAGCATCATTTGCCTATCATGAAGACAACTGTGTAATAAAGTGAAACACATTACTAAAGAGTGAGGTGTTACTGTGTCATTCTTCACATGTGAATGACATGGAACAGTATTGTAAATTGAAACACATAGTAACGTATTGCTAATGTCTCAGGTGTTACTTTGTTTTTACCTAAAAGTTAAATTAGGAATAAAACGCAGGAGGCAGCAGGAAGTAGGTGCATTTAAATCTCGTAATGGATTCATGAAAGAAAAAAAATCCATGCACTGATGTCTGAATAAACCAGTTGTGCGAAAGGTTTGTTCAAACTTGTAAAAGTGATTATGTAAGATGTGGAGGACTATTACGTTCACGTGGAAGCAGAGTCCTTCTGCCAGCTAGTGTATATCTTTATTTATTCCCCCTTTTGCTCTATCTCTATTTGCTATACACAAAAGAACCAACAAGGTTAGAGAAATGTGCAACGGGTCAGGTATGTTATATCTTGTCATGGTAATATGATGGCAGTGAAATGAATCTGAAAGTCCTGTGGATTTTTACTTTAGAGTTAAGGATGCTCTGTTCCTTATTTGTATGTTGGGAAAAGTGAGGGCTCTGGATGTTACTTCAAAGTACAAATTTCAAGAATCAACAGCTCTAACAGGTTAAGCAAAAATGAAACACAAAAATATAATTTTTTCTAAAAGACATTTTAATCTAAAGTCTGTACCATTAAAATACAAGGATAATATCTAGATAGATTTCTGGCAAATTGTTGGTTTGTCAGTTACTGTTGCCACTTGCATCCAAGTTGAAGCTTTTCAACAGCCAAACTGTCTCTAATGACATATGTCAAATACTACATCTGCAAAAGTTTTTAAAAAATATGGGAACTGTGTATGACAATAATAGAATATTGATTTGCTACTGTAGTGTCTCTGATGGAGATTATCTTGTTATTAAAAAGGCACACACTTGCCACCCACCCACACACACACACACACACATACACTCACTGAAGGTCACTTCACACTTGATGCAAAGGCATTATTTACAATCTTACAACAGCAGTGTACAATTTACAGAGTCCCTGTTCTGCAGCGTTTGTAAGTACACCCTTTGAGAAACCCATCAGAAAACCTGTGGTAGAAGCTATATAGTAGAAATTGTCATTTGACCAGGTGAGAATTTTCCCAGGCCACCACCCAATTTCACTCTTGAATTTGAGCACTGTATGTCTATATGAAAGCATTAATACTTCATTAATACTACATAGTGTTTTCTATAGGCTATCATACCTAGATTTTTTTCCCTGACTGATATTTATGACACACAGACTGACTCTTATATCCTCATGCAAAGGTGCCTAAAGATGAAAGACAATTTCATGTAGCTATACACTGTCATGTCATGCCATGTCCAGCCCTAAAAAGTGAAACCCTTAAACTAGCTGAAGTTATTATGCAAAAAAAGTGAGGAAAAAAAGTGTTTGCATATTACACTTGAGAGATGCATTATTTAAAATAAACCATTTACACAGTCTCTTTTCTCTGCTGATGCCTATCAAAAAACAAAAAGCAATAAATAGTCTTCTGTTTTTTTTTCAGCATAGATGGGGCAACTCCATTTAAAAAATTAATCTACCCAAGAAAAAGAATGACGATGGCCAGCTATAAAGGGATAACCATCTAACTAATTAACAACTAATTAAACGCCCCATAAAATGCCCTTATATCACAGCTCAGAGTGCTGCTGAATTCTCAAATCTGATTGGTATTGATTCATTTTCTATAACAACAGGGCTCTGACAATAGTGCTGGCTGTAATTCAAATGATTATATGAAAGCACTCATTCCATATTACCAATTCATTGCCAGGGACTTGTACGGTCCCTCCACATAATATGATAATGATAATATGATAATGATATGATAATATTATGACTTATAATAAAGGTTTTCTGGAAGGAGACGTATATATAATATTTCTGGAAGCTGTCTCCAGTGTCAGCCCTTTGTAATGGTCAGTGTCCCACCACAGGAACGTCTCCAGGACAAAGGACTTCGTACTTTCTGGTTTCTCGACAAGCTTTTCTGGTCATAGTAACTTCAGGAAAGAGGGAAACAGTTTTAGTGATGGACTGTTTATAGTTGTTATAAAGTAAGAGAAGCTAAGTTGTCTTGAAGACACTCCACAACATTGAATGCGACTATAAACACTTAAAAATTGTGATTTATTAATATGTTCATTAGCAAATATCTGTAATATAAGAGGGAAAAACACTTTGAGACATGCAGTTGTTGGAAAATAATCCGCTTCAGGCTGGTGACAGTAACTTTGCATTGGGCTACATCACACCATCCTGTAATTTTTTTTTTTTTAATAATAGCACACCCCCGTGTGTTTTATTTCTCCTTTAGTATAATATCTGTTATTATTTACTAGGAAGGCAAAATCTATTAAAATGAGTAAACAGACTGAAATCAACTGAAATCAAATCATTTTATTCATAAATGTAGCAAAAAAAAACCCAACCACTAGCCGCCCAAGATAAGTTACAGTAAAAGTGAATGAAGTGATGTGTGGCCAAGTATGGTGACCCATATTCAGAATTTGTGCTCTGCATTTAACCCATCCAAGTGCACACACACAGTAGTGAACACACACACACACAGTAGTGAACACACACCCGGAGCAGCCTTTTTTGCTGCGGTGCCCGGGGAGCAGTTGGGGGTTCGGTGCCTTGCTCAAGGGTCTCACCTCAGTCGTGGTATTGAGGTATTGAGGGTGGAAGACAGTACAGGATAAACACGGATGAGCTTCAAAGTGACTTACACGAACATTTTGTACATTTTACATAACCACTAACTTTTTATATACAAATGTGAAACATAGGAAAACAAGGGCTAAAACACCAAAATCTATTCTAAAAATAAGACAAAAAGAAGGAGAAAACATCAAACTTGCCCCTGCTCCCCTACCCACCCAATTATGGCATATAAAACTGTATTATATTATCCCAATATAATAAATATAATTATTAAATATATATAATTATTATATAATACATATAATATATAATCGCTAGGTTGTTTCAGAGAGGGAATAGATAATCAGACATGAAAAGATCAGACATCAACAGATCAACAGTGGTTAATATAAACTTGGGAACAAAGTCAGTCAGGGGAGTAAGAATGGTAAGAAAGAAAAAAAATAACGGATGAAATAACAAACCAGAAAGGAAGAAAATTTGTCATCAGCAGAACTTATGAAGTTTTATATAGTGCAAAACAATAGCAGCAGCATACTCTGATAGCAGCATAAAATCTAGAGAAAATACTTGCCAGATTAAATCAGCTATAAATGATCAATATTTTCCATTCAGTAAACTATCCTGGTGTGTCCAAGTCTTTGCATCCTTCAAGTCAACAGAATCCTTGTTTTCTTTTTTCACTGAAAATATGAAGACAAATAAAACACGGCAGATTCAACACAGGAAAATGCCACATCACTATACTCTGAATTTATACATCTGACATGCTTCACCTCTTATACTGTACATTTGTACAGGAAAATTCTACTTACTATCAGGACGTTTTCCAGGGAAACTTTCAGTTCTGTGCCTAAACACGTCTTCGTCTTCTTCCACCCTCTCTAGAAGTGATTCATTCCCTTTTTTCTGAAGCACCCGTTTATCCTGCTCCTGCACGTCTGCACACATTTTTCCACCTACTGCTGGGTTTTGCTTCAGAATGCGTGCAGTGAGACCAGAAAGTGGCATGATCTTGTGTAAAATGACAAAAAGATAACACAAAAAAAAAAAAACACTGAGGACTGTGGATATTATTGAACAAGCACATGATCATGCACAACAGAAATGTTTTGAAAGCCATTAAATCCAGTGTGACTAATATTTTCACCACTCACTAAGAGCAGATGGAAGTTGTCTCTGTACTCGTCCTCTGACAATGGCAATAAAGTTGAACCTAACCTAACCTTGAGAGCTCTGAAGTACGTATGCGAGCAGAACACTAATATTTCTTTTCTATTATTGTAGCTGTCCTTCTCATAAATCCTTATACACTGTATGGCCAAAAGTATGTGGACACCTGGGTATTGAACATCCCATTCCAAAAGCATGGGCATTAATATTAAGTGCATCATTTGCTACTATAATAACCTCCACTCTTCTGAGAAGGCTTTCCACTAGATTTTGGAGCATGGCTGCAGGGATTAGTGACCCATTCAGCCACAAGAGGTCAGGCACCAATGTTGGGCGAAGAGGCCTGGTGTGAACCGTCATTCCAATTCATCTCAAAGGTGACTAATGGGTTTGAGGCCAGGGCTCTTCCACAGTTCCAGTTCCACTCCAAACTTGGCCAACCATGTCTTCATGAACCTCTTTTGGAAACCTCTTCATGAAACCTCTTGGAAAACAGCTTTAGAAGTCTTGGTCATTAGAGAAAAAGTGGTAGAGATTAGTTTAAAGCTGCACTTCTGTAGGTAGAGCTCAGGTTTTGAAATGCTCCATTTCTAAAAATTCTTTTTTTTTTTTTAACATTTGTAAACGTGTTTTTATGATTTCCCCCTATCAGAACATTATAAGAAATTTCAGCACAAAAAAACTCAAAAAAAAAAAAAAAAAAAACACACAAGAAACCCAATTCATCATAAGCTGAAACCTTGGAGGTTGTAGCTTGAAAGCGGTGGGAGGATGATACAGTTATTTCACACAAGGCTAATAATAATAATAATAATAATAATAATAATAACAATAACAATAACAATAACAATAACAATAACAATAACAATAATAATACTATCAAGAAGAAGAAGAAATTTTTTAAAATGATGTTCCAAAATACGTTGCATGTTCTCCTAAAGAACTCGCTTATCAAAGTGAAAGTATTTCACTTTTCTAGGCTAATATTTGATATTATGGCAAATACTACAAATCTTCACAAAGCAGAGGAGCACTTTAGTAAAGAAAATATGCAAGGTACTTTGGAATGCCATTTCAAAAAAAAGTTAACTTACTGTTCTTTTAATGCACTTATTTTTTTTAATACACTTCTTCATTTTTCATGCACTTTGAAACACTTGCAACTTGTTAACAAAGAACATGCTGAGTCATGTGAGCTTTATTGCTCAAAATAATAAACTAAACCGATGCAAACTGCAAATTATTCTGTATCTCAGATTATAATCACGTTTGGGTTTCTAATGCATGCTGATTCACTGTGTATTTGAAGAAGAAAGAATACCTTGCAATGCTGTGAAAAAAGTGCCATGTAGGTTGTTGGTGCTCGTGCGCTTGTCTGTAATGGAGTCAGAGAGCTGTTTTCATGTGGTTTTTCTGCCTTTCATTTTGAAATCTAGGGAACTTCCTCCAGTGTTGTTTCTCCTCCAGGTCTTAAAGAGTCACAATTACTTAACGTCTTATATTAGCATAAAAGACCCTGATAACACAAGTTTTAAAGCTTATTAAATTAATGTCACACAGGCTTGCTAATGGTTTACGATGAAGCATTGTATGTCTTCAGTGTGTGTAATCGAATAAAACTAGACAAAACTTTACTTTGTAGCTGAAGGCAGTGAGTGTTTAAGATCAGCCAAACCAGAATCACTTTTCTGCTTAGCACAGTGTGGTATCTTTCCATCCTGAAATTTCATTCGGAATTGTATTGGAGATCTGGAAATTATGTATATTATGGTGTAGTTTTACTGTAAAATTTGTAAATACAGCCTATCCCTGATTTTTTGTTTGTTTTTTAATCTAAAGTGATTATTTAAAAAGGATTTTCTATCTTAACCATTATACTCTAAAAATAGATGGGTTAAAAATAATCCAGTTGGACTCAGTGTGGAAACCTTGGGTTCAGTATGAACTAACCCAGCATTGGTTGTTTCAACCCAGAAAAATCATAAAGATGATATTAGCCTATGATGCTAGGTCGATTTTTTTTTTTTTTTAACCCAACCTGGGTAAAAAAAAATGACCACATTGCTGGCTGTAGGCAATTTTTATGGTTACAGTTTGAATATCATGTAAGCAGCACAAATGGGAACTGCAGCAATGCTAACAGATATCCATAGGGGCAGGATCTTCTCTGCCCCATGCTCCTCCTATTGAGGAGGAGGAGTGGACAGGACAGTTAATGACAGGGTTACCAAATTACCAATTTTTTTTTAAATACTCTGCAGCCACCTACATCTTGTTTTATAGCAAGTAATCTGAATGAAATCTAATACATTTTCACAAAATGCCAACGTGTAAGTGTATGTATGATGTACCGAAACATTTCAATTCTAAGATATATTGCATATAAGATTTGGAGAGGAAAAAGGTTTTACTGTCATAAATGTCATACTACAAATTATAATTCAGTGTGTAAATTCAGATTCAGTGTTTTGCTAAGTGCATTCACACTGCTTGGCTTTTGGTAACGTATATTTTTCAGCAATTGATTAATTTACCCTTATAACCATAGTGCTGATTGGTCAGAAGGTGCTGATTAATTTTTTATAACAGCATGGCTCTGACAGTAGTTCTGGCTATAATTCAAATGATTATATGTTATGTGAATGCTCTCATTCTATAGTAACTATTCACTGACAGGGAATTGTATGGCGAACTCTCCACATAATATGATAACACAATATTAACATAGGAAAGCTTAAAATAAAATGTCCCACCACAGGAATGTCTCCAGGACAGAGGACTTTGCACTTTCTGGTTTCTTGACAAGCTTTTTTGTCTTATTAACTTCAAGAGAGACAGAAAAACAGTCTAGTGAGGGAATGACTGTTTATAGTTGTTATAACATAGGGTAGTAAGAGTAAGTCAGATTTTTTTACGACAAGCTCCATCACACCACCCTATCATTGATTATTTTTCAGCACACCCCCATGTGTTTTATTCCCTCCATAGTATAATATTTGTTATGATTTACTAGGAAGGCAAAATCTATTAAAATGAGTAATCAGACAACTAAACGGAGAACTAAAATCAAATCATTTTATTTGTAAAGGTAAGGTACAGTACAGGATAAACACTGATACAGCTTGCTGAGCTGCTCAGTGACTTAAGCAAACATTTTTCACATTTAGTTAAACATTAGCTTTTTACATTCAAGGGAAAATGACATACTGTATATAAAGTTTAAAATGAAATGTAGGAGAGCAGAGGCTAAAACACCAAAACCCTTATAAAAATTATAAAAATAGAAAATGAAAATAACAAACTTGGCCCGGCTGCCCCACCCATTCAGTGAAAGCATATACCACTTTATTATACTCCGTAAGAAATTTCAAAAATTTAGGAGTATCTGTCTTTAATTCAATTTGAATTACCTACAAATACCTGTGCATAATAAAATTGTTATTAAATATTAACAATAGTAATATGCCTAAAGTTGGTGCCCTGTCAGAGAGCGTGAGTATATACAGGAGTGTAGGAGATCTAAAATGTAAGAATGGTAAGAAAAAAAAAAAACGGATGAAAGAACAGATCAGAATGGAGGAACTTGTTATGAACAGACCTGATTCAACTTTTGTAGTTTATATAGTGCAAAACAACAGCAGCAGACTGGCAAAAAGACATGGGGAAAATACTTGGAATGGCGAAGACACTCAGCTGAAAGTGCACAGTTACAAAAAGTGTTCTGTGATATAGTGTGAATGTTTTGATAGAGTAGTGCTACTGACCAGATTAAATCATTTGTAATGCAGGTGCACCAGGACTCAAAATACTTTGAGTGCTACGGAAATCCTAGCTAATTTATCTTAATGTATAACGTATTTCCCATTTAGCACATCTCTTGGATTTGTGTTTTTTTTCTGTCTCTTTCACCAAATGCAGTAATAGATGATCAATTTTTCCCATTCATTTCCACTGAAATGTCCTGGTGAGTCCGAGTCTCTGCATCCTTCAAGTCAGCAGAATCCCTGTTTGCTTTTTTCACTGGAAATAAAAGACTGAATTTGGCAAATTATATAACACTGGACTATGAAAAAAGGTTACATCTGTACAGTGAAATTACACTTACTATTAGGACGGTTCCCAGGGAGACTTTCAATTCTGTGCCTAAACATGTCTCCGTCTTCTTTCACCCTGTCCAGGAGTGATTTATTCCATCTCTGCTGAAGTATCGGTTTCTGCTGCTCCTCTCCTTCAGAGTGCATTTTTCCACTTATGGCTGGCTTTTGCTTCAGAGTGTGTGTAATCAGACCAGCAAATATCATAATCTTGTGCAAAATGACAGAAAAATAAAAGCACAATGAGGGCACATTGGAATCACAGCAGCAGAAATAATGAAACCGTGAAATGTGTGGAATTGTTATGCAAAAAAAAAAAGAAACAGTCAAATGTAAGGTACTGTAACATTACGTTGTACAATCTGTAAAAGTTTGTAAAGGTTGTAAAGTTTTCTTTAAGGTAAACTTTCTAAATAATGCTATTTATAGCTATCTAATATTACTTTTTGTTATCAAACACTTGTCAAAAAGCTTAGTCATGCTTACTTCTCTTTTCTGCTCAATATAATAAACTAAACCAATGCAAACTGCAAACTATACTACAAATTATAATTCAGTGTGTAAATTCAGATTCATTGTGTATTTTAAGGAAAAAGAAAGAATACCTTGTAATGCTGTGAAAACTTCTCAGGCACTGCGTAGGTTCTTCATGCTCATACGCTTTTGTAAAATGGAGTCTGGCAATGGAACTTCCTCCAGAGTGGTTTCTCGTCCAGGTTCTACAAAGTCACAGTCATTTAACTTCCTGTATCAGCATAAAAGACCCTGAAAATAGTTTAAAGTTTATTAAATTAATGTCACACATGCTTGCAGATGGTTTCGAACAAGGTCCTGACAAAGCATGTGTTACTATAATATATATATTTATAGATTTACTTTTCTGTTTAGCACAGTCTGGTATCTTTCCATCCCAAAGATACCATCGTATTGTAGAGCTGGAAGTTGGAAACCCAGTACTACGTGTTGTAGTTGTGTTAGGATTTTGACCAGGAATATTTGGTGAGTTTTTTTAAACCCAGTTTATGGGTGATAATGACAACATTGCTGGGCTGTGGATGCCCAAATTTTTATGGTTACAGCATGCATGTCGTATTAGCAGGTTTTTCCATATCAGCAAAAATGGTATAAAAAAAAAAAAACAATAAGTCGATATCATATGTGTACATGATTTTGAAATCAAGCGTGACGAATATCAAACACAGACTTGATTAACTTGACTCCAGTCCTAGCTGCTAATTTTAGATAATGTTACAGGTTAAAGGTACTTTTTAACTAGCTAGAAGTAACAACAGCTACTGCATGTTGCAGCACAGAATCAGGTAACTTAACGTTAATGTAAATGTCCTCATGTAAGATTTTACTCTAGTCTAAAATCTAATCTTCTCTTATAAATAAAAGGTAATTTGTCATTTTTATAATGAGAAGCCAACTATGGCCATATTCTCCCCTCAAACAAAGTTAGCTAGCGTACCTTCAGCTAAATTCTAAATTAAATGTGAACAAAAACTTATATTGTTTGTAGTTGCATATGATGTTGCCCTTTTTCTGGTTGCTTCTGTTTCTCAAAAGGCGCAGTGGAAAATTCCAGAAAATAAATCTTCATGCAACAACATGCCTGTTCTCTTTCAGGTCTGCATCCCCAACCCATGTTAGGTTATCCATCATTATCCACCCAGTTTGGGTCACATCAACCCAACTACCTGACCCAACACGCTAAACCCAGCATTTGCAGAGTGTATCGCATGACAAACGTACAGACAAGAGTTCAGAGGAGATGGATTTCCAGTACTTTTAGTTCCATTGCAAAATTAAAGACGCAAACTTTGAACAGGGAACACTTCTGAGATAAACTATTTCTTTAACAAACAATAATTCAGAGTTGGTCTTGACATAAATACAGATTTGTCCATTTTTTTTTAAGTCTCAACCTAAAAGTATGAGAATTTTCTAACCCCTCCAGTGTATTGTACAGAATAAACAGTGCAGTAAAAGGCTGTAAGTCTGAAAGGCAGGCTGTAAGCAGAAAACACCAGATTCCTTTAAAAGTAAATGAGTACCAGTTAAGAACCACTGTGATATCAAGTTGAATGTTTATTATACAGTGCAGTGGTAGCTCAGTGTTGAATGTTTATTATACAGTGCAGTGGTAGCTCAGTGTT
>CM075004.1:28377191-28392805 GCA_037576675.1 Pangasius sanitwongsei | reverse complement strand
AGGGTCTCACCTCAGTCGTGGTATTGAGGGTGGAAGAGAGCGCTGGTCATTCACTCCCCCCACATACAATCCCTGCCGGACCCGAGACTCGAACCCTTATATGTGTATATATGATATGCACATTCATAGAAAGCTAAAAAGGGAGAGTGTATTTCAAATGAAATTAGGATTTTGGTTGCAGATAGATGTGCTTTTGCCTGGCGGCTGTTGACTAGTCTTTCTGTGTCTGACTGCCTTTTACAGCCGGACAGGCAGACACTGATGTGGAGCGCTACCTGGCCTAAGGAGGTGCGTCAGCTGGCGGAGGACTTCCTCCATGACTACATCCAAATCAACATCGGGGCCCTGGAGCTCAGCGCCAATCACAACATCCTGCAGATTGTGGACGTCTGCATGGAGAACGAAAAGGACAATAAGTGAGACGTGTCCTAAGTGTTAATTTGAGGAAAAACTCCATTGAGACCGAATGGCTATGAATTGGCATGGGATAAGCGAGTTACCCATAATGCATAATAATATGATCATACTATAGCATAAATGAATTTATAGAAAACCATGGTCATGATACTGTGGTGCATGATTGGCTTTCTTTTTTTCTTCTAAAGATTTAGTAAATCTATACTAATAGATTTCGTAATCATTTTGAGACCGACATCCAAAGCCTCGATTTCATCAGTGCCACATGCATTTAAACATTTTCTTGTTCTGCACACAACGACAACTCCGTATGAGCTAAATGGGTCACCTGAAATATCTGTCCTGGTGGGACTAAAGTTAGCAAACCACCCTTGAGTCAAAAACAGTAGGTATGTTGTGCTGAAATGTTCAGAGTTGGAGAAAAGCAGCAAAATCTGGACAGAAATTCATTCACTGAGAGCAACTCCCTATATAAAATTACATTTGTCTGAAAAGGGCTTAAGTCATCTGAGGCCACATTTTAAATTAATTACATGTAACATAAAACGACCAGCTTTTTTAAGCATAAACAAATCTACATTAGAAAACATGATTTAGCTGTAAGCAAATCCAGTATGTCTTTTTGATGGGGTTTTCATAAGGTTTTACATTCAACAATGAAAAATCCATTGCAGTTCCCTCTTTTTTGTGTTTTGCTTTATATACACACGGCTGCACTGTCTAACAAAATCCCATCGTTTGGCTGTGAACTCAGGACAGGGCTGACTCGGTGTCAGTTGAGGACAGTGCTTAAGGCTGAGGAGAGGACAAACTGAACTGAATGTGCTATGAGAAGTGTCTGATCTAATTACATCTTGTCTCTTTCTTAACAGGCTGATTCAGCTGATGGAGGAAATCATGGCAGAGAAGGAGAACAAGACCATCATTTTTGTCGAGACAAAGAAACGCTGTGATGAGCTGACTCGCAGGATGAGGAGAGATGGGTGAGAGGATGATAGCAGAGCGGAAAAGTAGGGCTGAAACAAAAGTAGTAAACCAGCAGATACTACATCAGGCATTTTTGTGACTTTAACAACCAAAATTTCCAATCCAAGCAAAAAACCTCAACACACAACTTGTGGTTGACTAACAGTTGCTAGCTGTGTAGCATCTTATAAACCTGTTTCAGTAACTTTTATGATTATGTAATCCATATACATTGAATATGGGAAAATGGGAGCCATTTTCAGAAAAAGCTTAACATGCAGATGAAAAATTAGAGCGTTTTACGTTGTAATAGTGGTCTTTAGGCACAAGGTGAAACAGCGCCGACACAGAAACCATGTCTTACAATACCAGCTGTTCACTGTGTGGTGTTCTGTTTGTGTAGATGGCCGGCAATGTGCATTCACGGTGACAAAAGTCAGCCAGAGAGAGACTGGGTCCTTTCGGGTAATGATTTAAAGAATTTCCAACATTCCTTTTATTATCCAGTGCAGTCTTAGAGCTCTGTAAATAGGTGCGTTTCCACCAACGTTAAACAAATAAAGGTTCCAAAGCAAGACAAAAAAAAGCAACACTGCAAACATTGAGAAGGTTGAGATGAGACTAATTTTTATTCTTTTGTTCTGCTGGGTGAATATGATGTACATCCAGTGGAAATGACCCTAACGTTCCTGTGGTGGAAGCCTGCCTAATCAAAGCTCTCAGTTTAAACAAGGAAACAGTTAAAGGCTGTACTTCATGTATGACTGAGTGGGGATGTAATGTATTAAAGCATGGCTGTGTGAGCTTAGTGCCTCTCTTCTGGTTTCAGAATTCCGCAGTGGTAAAGCTCCCATCCTTATCGCTACAGACGTCGCCTCACGTGGACTGGGTATGTGCTCAGATTAGAGGGGGATATTTACACAATCCCTGTAAATACGCACACGCACTCACAAAGACCTATGTCGCATTTCACCCCAACAGTAATATAGATTTATTTGTGAGATGTTTGCTATGTCCTTTTATTTTCTTCAGTTTTGAGATGTAATCCTTTCCTTTTTCCTGTCCTGTGTCTGGAAAATGCCCCTCAGGAACAATTCTGAAGCCTCCTTTGTGCCTCTGATATGGTTATTTTTAATCACTGGTCTCTTTGTCAATGAGAACAATTCTCCATCTTTCTCTCTCCCTCTCTCTCTCTCTCTCTCTCTCTCTCTCTCTCTCTGTCTCTGTCTCCCTCTCCCTCTCCCTATTCTCCAATCCCTAACACTTTAATGTACACTGTCTATTTTTGTGTCCTTTTATGCTCCTTTCCAGTTGTGCCATTTTTTTAAAAGTGGCAATTAGTAAATTTCAGATGTCCGACAGCCTTGTGGAAGACCATGATTGCTGGATCCTTCTTTAGTTTACAACCCCCAAGCCACCATTTACGCATTAAGCCTTATTGTCTGTTTCTTGTTACTGCTGTTTAAAAAAAAAAAAAAAAAAAAAAAATAATATCATCCTTCAATAACGGGGCTCGCTGGCTCACTGTTGACCCTAACACGGACCTGGGGGAGATGTTGGGCTCCCTTTGTCTTCCCTGGGTCTTAATACCAGTCTCCTTCTTGACCGAACTGTGTCCAAACATCCTGTGAAGTAACAAAGGGAAGTCCAAATGCCGCAGATGATCAATGGTTTGTTTTCTAGACTCTTTCCTATTGACTGTGAGAGGCGTGAGCTTTGAAGCAGGTGTGTAATTTGTGTCTGTTCTTTTATGGAGAAACCTGGTTTGAAGAAGAGGAAGTGGGTTGTGTTGAGTTGCCAGATCAACAGTACGTCTCACTCTTTCATTGTTCTCTCTCCCCCCCTCAGGCTTTTTGAACTCCCTAAATGGCAACTCAGGCAGGCTGTGCTAAATTGGTACAGCAGCTGCCATCTACCATGTAAGCAGAGCCCTGTGAGGCGATAGCACAGAGCCTGATCTGGATAAACCCACTCCTCAGCTTCTTCCATACATCACCCTCCGCTTCAAGACTGCAGAATCTTAGAACTGGACTGCAGCATTATAACCGGGGGTCTTCAGGACTGTGGCATCTCTCTTAACCTTTCAAATCCATCTTTGATTGGACCACAAATTTTCATGGTTACAGCATTATGAAAGTAATTGGCCAAATAAAAACTGGGACACCAAAACAACCAGTTGATCAAATTACATGATGCCATGGCCCTTTTGGATATGTTAGGATAAGGCACCTGTTAAGTCTGACCTGGGCTAGCTCCAGGAGAGATGGAGAGGGAGAAAGAAAGATGCAGAGAGAGAGAGAGAGAGAGGGAGAAAGTTGAGTGCTGGATCCAGTCCGGTCCGGTTTGTGGAGGCCCTGCAACCCGGCGAGAGAGAGAGAACTGGAGGGGAGCCGGTTCTGCTCCCGCCAGGCGTTGCTGGTGTCGTGCCGAGGGTGAAGGGGGGGCAGCTGAACGCGTGAGCCCACATATACCTCTTCCTCTCGGGCCTCTCCACTGGACCTGGGACTGATCTCAGTCAAGACTAACCTAACATGGGGTAAGTATCTGACCATGCCCCCAATAATGACCGCTTTGGTACAAGAGTCATAATTAGTCACTTCTGTAATTCCTATCTTTTTTTTTTTTTTTTTTTTTTTAAATCCTAAGCTTTCTTTTGATTTTATCTTTTACACAGTAATGCACTTATCTTCTAAGTAGACAAAGTTTGATCCTGTTTACACTTGGTCACTTCATGCATTATGTATCTGGATTGTATCCTGATTGAGTTTTTGCCACATGTATTCACACTTGTAGACTTAAAATGTGTTTCTGGTTAGCAGGATTGATAACTTACCACTCTATCATGTATAATAGATGCAGATCAGTTCCTACCACTTGACAACCACCCTCTTGTGTGGCCTCTTCCCATTTGTGTGGTTTCTCATTCTCTGCAGTTGTAATTTTGCAAGGAGTTTTTAATCCCTTCAAATCAGGGGACAACACTAACTTTAGCAACTTCTTAAGCACAAAGCTATCTGTTTTATTATCACTTCCCTTAGTTGCAGTCATTGTAAATGTCAGCATGGCCCATGGATTGATTTGGAAGATGATCATATCGATCATGACACATTGGCTAATTTTTGAATGTGTTGAGCAACACTCAGTTTTGCAGATGTCTGTTGGGACGGGTTTTAGTTGTCGAACTAGAATGTAAATATTTACAGATTTACAACATCTAGTTAAAATATGCTTCGGCCTCCAGATGTGGTTTGTTTGATCTGATTTTAAATCCATTTTATATTCTTTAAATGAGAGTGGATAATCTCTCTCCAGATATAATCTTGATATTTGCGATGTGAGAATGACCAGGTGTAAAGGGGTGAGTCAGGTCTGACATGATCATGTATATTAGGCCCAAATGTTATGACTTTTTTTTTTTTTTTTTTTTAATTCAGTTTTTAGACATTATCACCCATGTGTGAAGCTGTCAACCACTGCCCTCAGCCAAAAGGAGACGGTACTCGATAGGGTCATTAACAGTGTTGTCTGAGCCACCTCTACCTTTGTAATGAGAAACAGACTTTTCAAAGAGTTCGTTATCCACATGGATGTGCCAAGACTTCCTCCGTTTGTGCATCTTTTTTTTTTTTTTTTTAAAACCACTTATTAACCTTTACATCTGTTTGAAAGTGAGCATTTAAATTGGTTACTAATTTGCACATCCAACTGGTAAAAGCTTCAGTACTGACTTGTATGACAGTAGTTCAAATTAACCTTAATGCTTAAGGTGCAAGATAAAAAGTAATTAAATGATTTCTGAATATTTAACAGAATATATGATTATAATGTATTTTGTCGTCATGGCTTAGTTCCTGCAAACGATGTTTAGTAAGTAGGTGTACTTAAATCTATTGCCACCATTTTTCATGTAACAGGTAAGTCATAATAGCTTGTAGCTTTTTTTTTTGGAACGGCCACCAATAACTAAGATGTGTTGCACACTGTTAATCTGTAATACTGCACAGTATGGTTATTATGACTGTAGATTGAATACTCACCACTAAAAAAAAGTAATAATTCTTATTTCCACTTTATTTTTTCCTCTGATAATCCTCCGTTTACACCTTTACACTATCCTTTGCCCATTACACTCTCTAAAGATGTGGAAGATGTGAAGTTCGTCATTAACTACGACTACCCGAACTCTTCAGAGGACTATGTGCACCGTATCGGGCGTACTGCCCGTAGCACCAACAAAGGCACAGCCTACACATTCTTCACACCCGGAAACCTGCGGCAGGCCCGTGACCTGGTGCGGGTTCTGGAGGAGGCCCGGCAGGCCATCAACCCCAAACTTCTGCAGCTGGTCGACTCTGGACGTGGGTCAGGAGGTGAGCACTGGAGAAACTGACAGATTTTTATACTTATGCTCTGAAGCCAAAAGGCACTTTCAGATGCGGAATTTTTTTTTTATTGAATACTGGTGCGTTTAGGTCATAATGTAACTTTAAAAAAAAAAAAAAAGTAGCAGTAAAACTATCATCCATAACATAAACAAATTAGTGTACAAAACTTCTTGAGTTTATTAAATCAACTTAGCGTGATGCTAGTTTGTGTTTAGCATGGCTGTATTTGAGCTTCGTTATCTCAGATGAAGAAATTAATTCGAAGCCATTACATCATTTAGGAGGAAGGATGCGTTACCGTGGCTCCAACTCCAACAACCCCAACCTGATGTACCAGGATGAGTGTGATAGGCGCATGCGCTCTGTCAGTGGAAGCGGAGGCAGCAGTAGCAAGGACAACCGGGGCGGCGGCAGCAGCTACAGCCGAGATGGTCGCTCAAGCCGTGATGACAGATCTTCCTCCTCGTCTTCGTACCGAGATCGCAGCCGGGACGGCCGGAATAGCTACAGCTCAGGCGATCAGTACCAGAGCTACAACAGCAGCGGAGGGGGAGGGTACAGCTCAAGGGCAGGTGGAGTGTCACAGTCAGGTGGTGGCAGTAATAGTGGGTCAGGCGGAGGGCAGCAGAACCAGTCAGGACCACCACAGGGCCCATTTAATCAGGGTCCTCCCCCACCACCACAGTCTGGGACCGGACCAGGACCACAGCCCCTGATGGCCCAGCAGTTTGCCCCGCCTCCACCACCTCAGCCCATGATGGGATTTATGGGTCCAGGGCCGTACTCATTCGGTCCCCCTCCACCACCCCCACCTCAGCAGCAGAGAAAGTGAAACTTTTAAATAAAAAGAGAAGTCAGATTGTGTCACATCCGTCTAGTAGTGGTTGTTAATCACTCCCACTCTACTACCAGAGTGAAGAAAGCTCAGTAGAGTTAAGTGTTCGTCTTTCTCTGTAGACCTTTCCTTCCTCTCTGTCTCGAGGAAGTGTTTTGGCTTCATGTTTTGAGCAGGCCAGTCGTTCAAGGATTGTGGAGGTAAGGGCTACGCATATTGCATTATCTGTTCCTGTATCAGCTACATATTATTGCAAGCTTTTGTGCTTTGTCTGTGGAACTGTCTAAGTGGAACACAATCTCAGATTGAGGAACATTTTGTTTAGTTAAGAACCAGGTTTGTATAGGAGAATAAAACATTTGCCAGCATTAGGCTACTCGTTAGTACTTCTGCATGTTGCTTTTCATTTTGCATATTTTGCTTTTACAGCTTCTGGGTAACTATGATTTTTACTGTTCCACACGAGTCCACTGTAATGTATAATAGTTTCTCTTATTAGCTGGTTTAGGCATGTTGTTTCTGTTAGCCCAGCAGTAGTGCAGAAATATACATTGATCATTTTGATGGCAGCCATTTTTGTGAACATGCCACTGATGTACAATAGGTTCAATAAGCTAGTTTGGGATTTGTATCCTGCTTTGATTATTTCTACTGTTTCATTTTTAATAAATGAATAATGAGCGTGCAAATGGATGTGTGCATGGTCCCTTAAACTCGAGGATGTGGGGAAAAAAAATCCATTGTTAAACCCCCAAGAAAAAGAATAACTTTATTTCCCTTAAATACATATTTGCACTACATTCTTCACTCTCTTCCATACTTATTATTCGTTCTCTGTAGTTTTTCGTTTTTGGCAAATGTACATAATTGCAATACGTATACTATTTACAGTCAGACTCAGGAAGAAAACTGGGTGGCGAGTGTGACTTCAGGCTGGATGTGGAGCCTGGACCGTGACAGGGTGGCTGAAACATGACATTGAACTTGCAGCGTTTCTCCTGCCCTTTCACAACCAGACAAATCTGCCAACGTAACAAATTTTCTTCAGATTTTTTTTTATGATTCCCGTTCATTTCATCTTATCAGAGGCACAATTAGTACTCCATCACTCTGTGTGCTGTATTTGGGGGAAAACACTGTTTTTTAGGTTGGAATATTTCATGTAGAAGTTATAAAGACAAAATAAATAGATGGTTGTATCATCATTGCCATGTAAAACTAAACCCATGTCGGCATTTCAAATCATTTCATCAAAATAAGAAAACCTACAGAAAACAGTGTTAATAGCTACCGCCAAACTCTGGAACCAAAACGAACACAGACAAAACAGAAATGCAAATATATGTATGTACAGATCAGCATTTAAGAAAGGAGAAGTACAGGATGAATGTAAAACATTAGATTAGGCACATACGGTCAATTTAAACAAGACTTCAGCATGTCGAAATGAATTCAGTCTGAAAAGGGCAAAACAGCAGGTTGGAGAACTCACTTAGAAAGAAAGGGGGATTTTTCAATGATATACACCAGATTTTGTCCTTTATAGGCCAGTGTTTTAACCTGATCTCTATCAGCTGCATCTCTAGTGTATCACGATTACCTCAAACCGTTCTCAATACAGGGGAAATGAATGAAAAGCATAAAAAAAACCCCGATTTGCTCAAAACTCATTTATGGAAGTGGAAGTAGAAGGGCAAGCTTCGAAAGCAATAATCATTTATGTGACTTTAAAACTGCAACCTTTCTCTCTTGTCTGTCTTAGAATGAGACGGACATGAGAGAGAGTTTTACCAAAGTTGTTCTAGAGTGCTTTCATATATGCAGCATTTAGTCTGTTTTAACTGAACCCCAGTGTCCTTATTCAACTATCCAACATATACAGCATTTAATTCAATTTATGGAGGATTTCCTGAAGGATTTGTCTTGTGTATTTGCCATCAGGTTGAAACCGGAGCACTTGTGTTGACCAAGTTGGTAAATGTTACCACAAAATCTTCACCCAGAAAAAGTTCCACCTCTGAACAGACAAAACAATATGGATTTAGGGCTTTAATTTGCAAACAGCTTAACTTGAGTTCAGGAAATAGTTTAGTGTAAAAGATTATTGGCCCAAAAACTGCTGCATCCTCAAGTTTTACGTAAATGGATTGAAACTGTGCAAAGATTTCCCGTTGATGTCAGATTTGGTCAGTCATTCAAATGATACAGACAAGCTGACACATCAATGCTGATTAATAAGAAAATGCGCAACTTTGGTATTTAAAAAAAAAAAAAAAAAAAAAAAAAAAAAGTAAATGACCAGAATCAACACCTATATGTAGAGAGAAATCAAATGCACCTCTCATCCCTACTCTGGATGTGACGAGGATACAGTGCTCATCAGACCAATGGCAAAGAGGGAGGGACTGGACTTCCATCACAGAGGATCAACAAGACACATCACAGCTTATAAACAAACTCCACTTCACCATTCCATTATTCAAACTCTCACACAGGTCCGCTCTGTGAATCATAAAATACGCTCGCACACACAGTTCTCTCTACTACAGACAGCACGATGTAGTATTTATGAGTGACGAGCATGTATACACGCCTCCCTTTTCAGGAAGGCTGATATTGCATCAACAGGTTCACAAAACAGGACAAAGCCAGAGAGGCAGCAGAGGAAGATGAGGGTTAAGACGAAGATGGAGATTAAAACTGTTTGAATCAAAGACAAATGAGACAGAAGGAAAGCAAGGTGAAAAGGAGAGCATAGGGTTCCAAGGCAGATCCTTTTGACTTAAGCCTGACTCCAGTTTGAAAAAATGAGACCCTCCGTCACTTCACCTAACCTCTACCACTCGCAGCGGTCATTCGGACATGCTTCTATTCAAATTACTACCTTTGTTTAGCTTTTGATTTAAAATGTCATGAGTATTACAGTGCTGTAACTTCGTACCGACATCAAATATTCAGGAAAGTAAGGAGGGGCTCAATTTTCTTTGGATCAGAAATGAACCATGGATATGCAAGAGCTGTTCCCACTGGGCAAGACCAAAAGGAAGCAGAGGGATAAAGCAGCAGGAAGTCAGTGTGTCCACCTAAAGGTTCCCCCAGGACTCTGGAGGTGGGAACTGTTCAATGTCTCCACTCTCATCGTGGGAATCTTCGGCTAAATCGAATGTCAGCTTGTATCGCAACCGAACCTTTTCCTGTAGGAGAAAAGACAAAATGGTGTCAGAAGAGAAATATATAATTAATCTATTCAAAGGAACACTCCAGAGTTTTTAACGTAATCTTTGCTTTCCACGCTATACTGGGGGGAAAAAAACCTGATGACTCGAAACTCTAAAAAAAAAAAAATTCTGTTAACTGCCTTTCTTCAGTCAAAGGTGTTTGTAAATAAAGCTCAGTAAGGAATAAAACACTTCGGGGCATGCTGTTCTAGGAAAATAATCAACAGCAGCTTGGTTTGTGGAGCAAAGCAGAGTTACTGTTATTTGATTGTTGTTACGTGAGGTTAGTTGATTATTTTCCAATAATGGCACATCCGGAAAATGTTGTATTCCTCTTATACTACAGCAATTTGCCAACGAGTATAACTTTTAATTTATTAAAGAACAACACATCATATATTATCCATTTATAGGTACATTTAATGTTATGCAATGTCTGCGAGACAAGTTGGTTCCTGTTATCACTTACATTATGGCAACTATAACAATATACAGCCGTTCCCTCACCAGCCTCTTTTTCACTGCTCTCTTTAAATTAATAAGACAAAAGAAATGCAGCTTGTGTTACGGACGGACGGAAAGAGTGAACTCCTCTGTCCATACTGTTACAAAGCGCAGACACTGGAGACTCCTTCCGTAAATGTTAAATAAACGTCTCCTCAAGAAAAACTTCATATGTATCTAATAATGAGTTGTTACTGACTGTAGAAACAATAATGTATTAGATCGAGAGCATTGGTATAAACCTGTGACTTGAATTACAGCTGACACTGCTGTCACAGTTGCCATCAACACCACTTAACCAATCAGAATTGGGAATTCACCAGTGCTGTGGTAGAAATAGCTATGATTTGTCCTTTTAGACATGGGACTGATTTTTCAAAGAAATGATAATGGTTATGTATTATCCTCTCCTTTCTCATTACAGGGAAACGCCAAAATCAGTGATTAGGTTACAAAACGGCGGAGTATTATATAAACGTACACACTACAGTGAGTCTTTTAAACACAAGAGCTGTATGGTGTCTGGGAGTGTGTAACCTTTTGAGGGTTGGCCAGTAGCAGGACTTGTGTAATCGAAGCAGGTGGGAGTATGGGGTTGAAGGCTGGCAGGTCTGATCCAGACGGCGGCTGCAGTTTCACTCTCATCGTCTACACAGACATGAGACACAAATACAAAGCAGCATGAGGAAACCTACACATACAGCACTTCTTTAAAGGAAATTAGCACTACACAGGGACAATGTACCTTAGGGACGGCGGCCTGGAAGCGGATATTCGTGACAGGCATGGGAGCGGACGACAGCATGGAGATGATGACCACCAGGACGTCGGGCCGAGACGGAGGACACTCGCGTGCAAAGTGCAACAGGACACGCAGGCTGTGTTTGTCGAAGATCGTCACAGGCAACATGCTACCTGTGAGGCAGGAGAAAAGAAGAGACAATGCGTAAGTGAGAGAGAGAGAGAGGAGGGAAAAAAAAGCCATAATCCACAGCAGGAAGTTGAATCAAAGACATGTGCATTTCTTACTAGGCTTGATGGATTCCAGGGGCACAGTGACACTGGCCAGAGAGAGCTCGTCCTGAGGAGTGGAAGCAGGGCCAATGCTCAGTGCAGGAGCCTCGGTGCTGTGCTGCGAGTTCAGGAGATTAGCAGGCTCAGAGGAAAATGCTAGGATAGGACTTGGGCTCGCGACTGGGGTTGCATTCAACTTGCTCTGGAGATCTCGCAGGGTGGGCTTGGACTGAGGCTGAAGTTTGTCCCTGCAGAGCATGCATGAACATCACTTCTTGTCACATCCTGCATTAATCATCACAGCTGAATATAATCCCTAATCGTCTATGCTACATTTAATACCTCTGTAATAAAATATTTAAACAAATGTCTCAGCTTAGGGTCTTTACTCAGTGCTTCATTTGATGGTGAATGTAATCAGGAAAAAATGAATGGTAGTGATTATTCTTTGAATTTGAAAATCATACATTATCTCTATTACTAGTTGAAGTTCATTACATTTTTATTTGGACTCTACCATTTGACCTGCAGGCTCTCAGGGGGCAGCGATTGCTGTAGCAGGGTCTTGCCCAGCACGTCCAGTTCATCCAGGGCCTTGACAGAAGTGGTGGGGGTGCTAACAGGGGCCTGGGGGGTGGTAACTGATGGCAACAGCACTGCAGCTGGTACTGGGGGTATGGGTGTGTCTACAGTGTCTGAAATCTAAAACACACAGACAAGATTATAGTTAATGGGAGAGAGATCAGCCAATTGTAACCATCTAGCAAAATTCTGAATGTCGTTTCTCAATTTCTTTCTCTCACCTGAAATGAGTTCCATGTGGAGGCATCACCAGACTGGGAGGAAGCCAGAGTAGAACTAGGAGTGTTGTCAGTTAGCCCTGCAACAAAACTAAATAGATTAAAGCTCATCATCATAAATATACTGTGTGCATTTAATAGAAACGTGAGCTCATAGCCAAGCCATTTGGTGTCCAGTGTTTGCTTCTTTAGTTCAGTTCTTTAGGGTAATGTCCCTAGCAAAAGAGTCTCATCTAAAATCTTTACAAGTACGTGCTCGAATCTTTATATACTTGCTTCAAATTACATCAAGTTATGTAATCTCTCTTCTTTTTTTTTTTTTTTTAGACAAACCGTTCTGAAGAGTGGCAGGGATATTAAAATACGCCATAAATACACACTACTCCTGCGATTCTACAAAATCGTTTATTTAAAAAAGAGATTACGTAGCTTAACTATGTTTTATACAAATATACAAAGACTTTGAAGTGTTGACAGACATTTGGGGCTTTAATTACTTAACATCAAGTACAAAACTAAATCACATCACAAGCATGTCGTGGCTGATCGGCTACATTGAGGTAACAAAAGATTTTTTGCTAGAACTATTCTGTTAAGACTCTAGGTCAGCTCTTACCCAAAGACATGAGTTCATCATCCAGCAGGCTGATGCCCAGCTCATGTGATGGTGTGGGCTGAGAAGGGAATTCTGGGAAAGTGGGAGCTGAAGGTGATGTGTCCAGTCCAGTGAGGTCCAACAGGGCTGTGCTGTTTCCTGCCAATGAAAACAAAATATCAGTAAAACAGGGCTGAAATGACTACTTGTATGTATGGATTTTATTACATTTTATTTATTATATAAATGTGTTTTAATGAATATTCGGCACCTAGAAGTACAGCAGTGGATCTTAAACATTCAAATGTAGATTTTTTTGCCCCTGAATATGTCTGTATTATCATTATGACAGTACTGAAATAAACAGTATAATTTCAATATATTTACTTTAATGTGTACAGTGTGTGTAGCAGTACTATTACCTGCAAGCGCATGTTTGTAACGTGGTGCTGACACCGGATTGTGTGTGAAGTGAGTGTGTGTGTGTGTAGTTTATTGCTGCAATTACCCTTAAGTGTTGGCATAGTGCTGCTGTCTCCATTCACCTCTTCTCCCTTCACAAGCTGCCTGTAGAGGTTAATCACCTGCGTCAGACTGTCATTGGCCTGCAGGATCTCCGCTTGAGAGAGAGAGAGAGAGAGAGAGAGAGAGAGACACACACACACACACACACACACACACACACACTGTTCAACAGTCTAGCCACTTAACCCTACACTGCACTGTTTGCATTGGATCCAACCTCACTTGTAATAATATATGCACAATGAAAGCAAATTTGATATCCTTTCATTTCAATTTGGAGTAATATAAATACATTACTGACAGGAGTGATCTCTTCTAGTGTGACCCCGCCCACATCCACAGACCATGAGAGCTCACTGAATGGTTTGATGAGCATGAAAATAATATAAATCTCATGCTGTGGCCTACAGTCACCAGACCTCTCCCCAATTAAACAACTATGGGTGATTTTGAAGCAACCTGTCAGACAGCGCTCTCCACTACCGTCATCACAACACTACCAGCTGAGGGACTCTTTTGGAAGAACAGTGTTCATCCCTTAAAGAACGCTTGAAGGCTGACAGGTTCATCTGAAAAACTTGTACACGGACTTCTTGCCTTTCAAGCATTCTGCACATCAAGCAGAGAGCTAAAGATGAACAGAGTAGAGGGAGATATATGATCCATGTACTGTTTGAAGGTTACTGCAGACAAACCAGGTGACGATTAACAGTAGGTTCCTTCACTACCTGCAAATAATTTTAGCTTCTGATTGACACAGCAGAAAAGTGTTCTCCCTATCGTCTGCAGACATCAAGTTTGAATCCAGATGATGCCACTGCCATCTGTGGCCAGGAGCCAAGGGAACAAAATTAGCCATGTTCTCTGGGTGTGAGGGGTGGCACTCTCTCTCTCTCTCTCTCCCCTGTCAATCAGAGCGACACTAGCCAATCGCAGGCGTCTGTGAGCTTATGTATGCAGAAGAAGGTAGATAGCGCTTTCCTGTGTGTGTGTTACGCTGCCCCGCGAGCAGCAGCTCTAAAAGATGCGGCGGGCTGGCTTCACGTGTCTCTGAGCTGCTGTATACTGGAGAGCTGGCTGATGGGTGGGAATTGGTCAAGGCCAAATTAGGGAGAAAATAAATTTGACCCACTAATGAAATCTTTTCTTGGATTTTCCGTTGGTTCTTACCTAAAGCTTCATCATTGTCTTCTGTGTCACTGGCCAGTCTGAATAGGGTGGGCCTCATCTTCTCACAGCGCTGGTACAAATCCTACAAAATACACAGTCAAAAGAAGTAACATGAAGCACCACTACGAAACAAAACATAACCATAAACGAATCACTGATAATCACTAATTAAATGGCAACTCTTGTCACCATTCAATTCAATTTTATTTGTATAGAGCTTTTAACAACAGACACCGTCACAAAGCTACTTTACAGAAATAAATACATTCAGGATATAAATTTGAAAATGTATGAATTTATCTCTAATGAGCAAACCAGAGGCGACGGTAAGGTAAGGAAAAACTCGCTGAGATGATATGAGGAAGAAATCTTGAACCAGACTCAAAAGGGAACCTATCATCATCTGGGTGACAACAGATAGCGCGACTATAAATAAATCCCTTCTGTAACTGTGTACTATATGGTCAAATAGTACAGTTGTGTAATCAGGAAATTCATTAGTTTTCACGTGAAGTCTGTTTTGTTGAACTTGTCCACGGTTCACTGATGGAGACTTGGGTGCAAAACTGTTCGTGGCAATTGCAGTCCTAAAGCTATCATAGCATAACTGTTCATATGAAATGTTCATCACCTTGATGAGCTCCTCGTTGTCGTCCGAGCTGGTGTCTTTGCTGTAGTCTGCTAGTAGCTGTGTGAGCAGCTTGACACTCTCCTTCACTTCCTGAATAGCGTTTACTCTCTTTGACACCTTCTCCATGCGCTTCTGATCCTGCAGGATAAACTCAGATTCAGTATTTTGCAAACAGTCTGGATTTTTAAAGATATTATCTTTGAGTAGTGAACAGGCATGTCTCTTTGACTACGGCTATCAGGTTCTGAGAAATTAAACTGGTGTGCATGTCCCAATATTTATTACATGCCAGAATAGATAATAACCAGTGAATGTTTACATGATGGAATCACTATTTGCTAAACCACATTCCTGGACTTGTCAGGTACAGGAATGTGGTATAGCATGCTACAAACAGCAGCATGAGAAACACAACAATACTAACAATACTTTAAAAAACATACACAATTGTTAATATACACTGCTCAAAAAAATTACAGGAACACTTTTTAATCAGAGTGTAGCATCAAGTCAATTAAACTCCTGGGATATTGATCTGGTCAGTTAAGTAGCAG
>CM075004.1:28359488-28377091 GCA_037576675.1 Pangasius sanitwongsei | reverse complement strand
ATCAGTATAGATATCCAGCATGATATTTTTCCCCATTGAGATCTGATGTGTTTTCAAAGTGTTCCTTTAATTTTTTTTGAGCAGCATAATTTAGGGTCCAGTTTTTAAAAAATGAATTATCTCCAGGGTAGCAGTTGGTTCTGGTGTGGTGCACGGGATGTGGAAATAATTACAGCAGCCCTGGGACAAAGAGTGTGCTTTGCTGAGCACCACAGACGCAACAAGGAGGTATTAGAGCTATATGCATTTAACTTCAAAATCATTTATTTAAATTGCAGGCATGATGGTCATTGACCTTCACTAGAAAACAATATTGAGCTGAGCTTCATTCAGGCATTAGACTGTACAAAACAATAACAGAGGTCACAACAAAGTCAATGTGCTGCTTTTAAGGCAGGGCCTGAAAGAACAGAGTAACTGAGTCATAATTACAAAGCACACACACTGAGATGCTCTCTCTCACACACACACACACACACACACACACACACATACCTCCTGAACCATTTCCTTAATAAGTTTGTTTGCTGCTCTCAGGTCCTCCGGGTGAGTGCTGTTGAGCAAGCGTGACAGCATCTACACAGAGAGCAAGAGAGAGAGAGAGAGAGAGAGAGGGGAGAGAACAAGTGAGGATAATTTGAGATGGGTGCTTTCAGGAGAAGATGCTAGTTCAGCAGGGATATGGCATTTTGAAAAACTGGCATGAGGCAGTCCTTGCTGGCTCGATTCATAGTTCTAGATTGTTACATAACGGTTGTTTATTATGCTGTTATTTACTGAACCCCTCCAAGCCCTACAGCAGCCAGAATTCATAACTAACACCTTACACTTCAGCAGCCCTTATTCATCAAGCTGTGTATAAGAAGATCTAGGGGGGAAAAGCATAGAAAAAAAACTGCACAGATAATTTGTTCAGAGAGCATGTTAATGTGAGCATAACGATTTGAAAACACCTTAAACTTACAAATTTTCATAGAGAGATTTAAACAGCCGTAATTTGTGATTAAACTGTATCAATATTATCAGTAAAAGCAATAAAATCAAAACATAATAGTCATTAAAATATAATAAAAATTAATAAAAGCTTAATAATAATAATTATTATAGCTGCTCTTAATGGTAATTAGCATAATAGCAGCTTTATTTAGGCCATGTTTAATTTATATGATACGCGTGTGATGGTAAATTAGGTCGAGTCTTATCATATGATTTGTATATAAGGGACTGGCGAGCAAGTTGGCATCCACATGACCAAAGCTGATTCACTAACTGCGCTCAAACGTCATATGACATTTTCATGAATCAGATAATGAAATTATTAACACACTATTCCCAGTCAAAGTTTGGTGAATCAAGGCCATTATGATGTGTCACACAAGAGAGCTGGCTTTGAAGCGCCACATGTTTATATGGCGGCTTGCCGAGCCCTGCTTCTGGAGACGTGCCACCCTGCGGAGATCAGTGCCAGCCTTGATCCGACCGACCTGACCCGAACATCGTGTTCTCCAGCAGCAGCTTATTTGATTGTGTTGATAGAATTAGTTACATTAGTGTAGGGAAAGGCAGGGACTGGTCCTTGATTCTCATAGCCACAAGTCCGATTATTTTTTTTACCTTTGACTTCTCTTCATCCTCAAAGATGGCGTTCTTAGGTCTAGGAGGGGGAGGAGGGAGGGGCTTATCATCCGGAAGAGCGGGGTCCTGTTTCACAATACCTGGAAGAGAAACAAGGAAGTCTTGTCACTTGGCAACACGCAAAACATAAGCTGGGACTTCCTGTGGTGTTCACATCCAGTGGGGACGAAAATGACAAATACACAGCACCGTTCTGTTTAGAATCACAGCACAACTGAATTATTCAATGTAAATATAGGATGTAAATGCCATCAATAAAAATGTATTGTTTTATATCACGAGAATTTTGAAAATTTACATTTTGCAAATAATTTCATCGCGTTTAAATGTATGGAGAAGAGAGAGAACGTGAAACCTTCATTGTAATGCTCTTATTTCACCTGTTCTCGTACTGAAAAACGATCAAAAGGCGGATTGCTTTTTAAGAATTCGTGTAAGAAGCGAGAGTAATTGCTCATTCATTAGGTCTTAGTAATAATTCTGAGAAGGCTGAAGAAGAAAAAAGAAAAAAAAAACCCTAAAAGCACGGTTTGGGGCTGTGATTGGACAGTAATACATTACAGTGTGGCAGAATTGCAATGCTCTGATGAAAATAGAGTCATTAAATCCTTAAAAAGCAATATCTTGCTGATTGCTATTCAGTGTGCCGTGTTGTCCTCACTGTTGGAGGATTTTCCCTATTCCCTAAATAATTCCAGCAGACAATCTTATAGATTGAAAGGAGAGAAGAGCATTAGAGTATCAGAGCAATACAGCAATACAGCAGCAGTGAGTTATCACTTCAGCTATACCACAGAAGTGAGCCCCTGGTCAGAGAAGGCGTAGCTCTTTTACAGTGAGGTGTAAACAACTGAACAATTTCTCATAGGTTACAAAATAATGAATAGACATCATTACATAGAAAGGGAATTCAAGTTCCTACTCCTCCTTATTAGGCTCCAGAAGGTGGTTCGCTATAACCTTAAGCAACTGATCTG
Source organism: Pangasius sanitwongsei (assembly GCA_037576675.1). Classification (NCBI taxonomy): domain Eukaryota; kingdom Metazoa; phylum Chordata; class Actinopteri; order Siluriformes; family Pangasiidae; genus Pangasius; species Pangasius sanitwongsei. The sequence continues at coordinate 28,374,479 of CM075004.1, read as the reverse complement.
CACAGGAACACTCCCTGACAGAACCATCATATAAAAACAGCGATTAAAGAGATAACACAGAGAAGCAAAATTCTCCAGCACTCAGGTCACCAATGAAGCTGTACCATCTGTGTATTGCATTTCAAGCTACCCCCACCCTTTAAATAGTTCAATTTCCTTTAAATACGTTATGCAATCGGGTCAAAAACAAACAAACAAACAAAATAAATAAAAACTGGAAATACTCATTTTAAATCTATTTTTAATGAACATACCACATTTCTAGTTTTTTTTTTTTTTTATGTTTGATACACACCTGCAGTTAGAGTGAAACTAGCCAATAAACCACCACTGAAGTAAGTGTGATTATTTCTAATTATGAGATTTCTTGAAATCCTATAACGACTTTAATCTGATACAAGATTCTGTATTCTGTTGTTAAAATAACCACTTCAATGGCTGAGATCAGCTAATGATGTAAACGCGGTGTGTAGACTTTTCTGCTTACCTTGTTTCTTCAGCATCTGATAGGCGTCGGATATTTTGGTCTCTTCAGGAAACCCCACAGTCCAACTGTACATCATTTCTAGTACTTTCTTCTTGACGGGTTCTGGAGCTCGAGAGCCCAGGTACTGTAACGGAGCACAGTGCAATAGGAAGTACAAGCTACACCTAACCCAGTCACCAGTTACGCAACACTGCCTAAATAATCACGATGACCAGAAAACATTCTAACATCTGAGAATCATACAAACAAACCAACAAAGGAAAGAGAAAAGAAAACGCAAAACAACTCCAATCTTACCTTTGGAGAAACCACCTTGATGAGCTCGTTGAGAAAGCGGAACTTCCCCACTTCGTTATGGAACCTCTTCCCGCAGTTCTTCATGCATGTCTCCAGAACCTTCACACATCATCACACACACATTACACTGTCTTCTCCAAACGTCAGTTTAAAAGCTACTGTTAATTAGCGTCACTGTGTTTCACCATTAGGAGGATTAGAACAGAAACTATTCCCTCAGAGCTTGCCGAGAGATTTAATAAAGGAAGAAGATTATTTGGGATGCAATCTATTGCTTCAAAGCTGAGACTGAATCTTCCTACTCAGTTTTTCAGATTTAAAAATATATGCTTGGAAGATATTGCTATGGCTTATGAAGGCTTATTTTGTATAAGCAGCGTAGATGAGTGTGGGTGATTTCAGCCAGTTGAGCAGTAGCAGTCGAGGGTGTGGTGTAATATTCCGGAAATGCTATTTCCAGGATGTGTTTGTCTTATGTATGTGTATGTAATATGTATTCAAATGATACCAAACATGATAAATATAGATTAGACATAAATACAGATGATCAGCTTTAATCCTCTGATGAGGAAACTTCATTCTCTCTGACTGCACTGCTCACTACACCATACACAGATGGGAAAAGACGATATTCCGACCCCGAACTTCACATGTACCTGGTTGATCCAGAACTGCATTATCTTACCGTGAGGGCCTGCATGGCTTCCCATTCCTGCGGCGACTGGATCTTGTGGGCCAAAAGCCTGGTGGCCAGCTGTGGACTGTAGAATAGAGAAGTCCATATTACAAAAGCCAGCAGATAAACAAGGAGAAACAATCTGAAGTAATTCCCAAAACATATTAACTGGATTAACGTAACAAATGATAAGATGCTTACAAATTGGGAGTAATAATAAATGTATTATTATTATTATTATTATTATTTTATATAACATCTTTAAAAGTTCCTTTCTCAAGGCGCTTTCCATGAAAGCTTACATAAAGGAAAACACAAGAATATAAGACAATATACTATGAATTCAACAAGAAATAAATATTATAAATAAATAGTATATTTGACTCTTGAGCCAAAGGACGGATCATGAACTTTGGTGTGAATTTCTATAACTGCAGCTCTGATAGTAGTCACAGGTTTATATGAATACATCATTGTTTCTTATTATTGTTTCTATAGTAACAACTTACACAGGGATTTGTGTGGTGGACTTTCCACATAATCTAAGCCTAATATTAAATGGAGTGGAAAAACTTGATGTTATTTAGGAAAGAAAAACATCTAAATGGTGCGCTCTTGCTGTAAGGAGACATTTATTTGACGATTATGGAAGGAGTCTCCAGGGTCGGCGCTTGAGAAAGTCTTCCAGAGAGAGGACTTTGAGCTTTCTGTTTTCGAAGTAACATGAAAAAAGTCTTTCCTTATTAACAAGACGGGGGGTGGGGGTGGGGGTGGGGGTAGAGGCTGGCATAGGAATGACTTTTTATAGCTGCTGAAGATATCATCTGTAAACATGTCTAAATGATTCATACAGTGTTGAGGCAGAAGTCTCGACAGCAAGCTTCGCCTGTGTGAATACTGGGAAAACCCCCTCCTGATTATTCCCCTTGGAAGTCGTAGGAAATTTTGAAGAACTGTTTGGCAGGGAGCTATTTTTTTTTTTACTTACTAGCAAATACATTTGACAAAATATCTTACTGAAAGTGTACAACACTGGCTTGTAAATGGTACAATGCTCAGGCTCAGAAATTAGGTCATGTGGTACAGAATACTACATAACAGGATTAAACATACAAAACAATACGCAAATGTAATAAGCTAAATGGTAAATAATATTCTGTACGATGGAAACACTACAAAGAAGCTATGAATTTTAGCGTACAGGCAAGAACACCTGACAACAAAGCACTAGGACCCATTTAAAGTGGAACTCACCCTTCAGGTTCATTGCTGAGCTGCTCACAGAAAGCCTTAATGTTGTCCCAGTCGGTCTCTCTGTTTAGAGGGTTGGTCGCTTTGTCTGCAAGTTAAAAGCAGACAGAAAATTCACTACGTTATCCCGCAGGCTTCATTTAAAATGCATGATCAACAAAGATCTTGTTTAGAGGGCCTGGGAAGCATTACAAAGACTCTATAAATGATATTGTTTAACCTTGTGAATAATTAGTGTAAAGATTTCCACTGCAGCAGTTTTGCCAAAGGAGCTAAAAACATTATTGAAAAATGAGTTTGAATCCAAACCTATGCACGTGTGTGTGTGTTTCCCACTGCATGATATCACCTGTGAAAGTGGCATTCTCTCGTGGCTGTGATGTGGTGACTAGTGAAAGACATGACTGTTTATAGACACCACTCAAAATCTCTAATGTCTGTTTTAAAGATGCCTAGCACTGTCACTTGTCTACCTCAGCATGCTCCTACCGAGCATGAGCCAGTTTGTTTTAATGGCCGTGAGTGCACCAAAAGCAGAGTGTGCCAATACTTTACTCTTGGTGAGAACATTCTGGATGGATGTTGAGTACAAACTTTAATCTCACAGTGAAATACAAGAAAATTCCAAGGAGTAGTGCCTTTTCTGTGGCTACATCTCCAATAAATAAATAAATAAATAATAAATACATACATTCTACAAAGCCTTTGTTATGTTTATGTTTTTTTTGCTTATGTAACTATAAGCTGATAAAAAGTATGAAGCATAATTCTTTTAGAGCCGTTATAACTCTGCCTCACACTGTTGATTACTTTCCTGCAACAGCACATCTCATAATGTTTTATTCCTTACATGAAATATATATATATGTACAGGTCCTGCAACACTGGTTTACTAGTGGAAAGGGAGTGTGTGTGTGTGTGTGTATGGTTGGGACATTTCCAGTTTGCATATTTATAGAATCTGGATTTCTCGATGAGGGTAAAGCATGGACACTCACGTGTTTTTTGTGTTGTCATATAATAATCCCATTATTCAATTTGTATTATTCAACAACAAAATCTTCTTACCAAATCTTGGAAGCCTAGAACTTTTCCCCAGTTTAGTCAGATCACAAGACCTAATACTGCACATGAGCACTAACATACTCAAACTTCTACCAGTTCCCAACGTATACATAAATACATAAATTAATTAATTAATAACGTGGATCCCCAAGAATTCATTATGCTGAATGTGAGGGCTGGAAAATTCTACTACCTATCAATAACTCTTTACTGTTATGAAGCCATTATGGTTGAGCTTTATAGCACAGCGTCTCATCGTAGGCATAGAGATGATTATTCATACACACAAGCTCAAGACAGGCAACATCATTCGTGTTTGCATGATCGTGCAGCATCTCTTCCAAAGAGCAAGCATGGCAAACAGCTCTTTCATTCAAAGCACACAAGACAAACTGTCGTCTACTTGTGTATGTTGATTCGACAATGTTTGCGTAGTCTTTTCTAGTTTCTCGTCTAAAGGCGTTTTGAAAAATCAGTGCTTGAGAAAGTAATCCATCTCATTCTAATTTAGTACATTCAATCTTGTATTTCATGTGTGCTTTCTCATTTACTGCTGATGACGTGTTGTGTGTCAATAAATTAGCCACAATGGGCAGGAAATCCTGCAGGCATTTCCCCTGAAATGACCGTCACTGATAGGCTAAATGAATATACAGTGCGGGCTAGAGAGAAATCAGCCCCAGCCTCACTTCACCGACAAATACAGCAATACAGAGACTGTCCTGCACTCGAAACGGCCCTCCAGCTGGTTATAGGAGTTGAGAAAGCCGGTTCGGTCCAAAAGGACCAATCACTCATCACCACTCTAACCAGTTTCCATCATGTCTCTCTCCCAACTACTCATTATCCCTGTGTGACTGCGTTCATCGTGTGTTATATGAAATTATAATATTCTACAAAATACTATTTTGTAATGTCTTCTTTCTATAAGAGCTACTAAGTTACAATTATTCTATTCTACAATAAGTGTCTACAGAAAATCTTCCTTCTACATATAACATTTTGATATGCAAATGACCACGATGATCTCATGCATATGCAAATTAGACTGTGACGTCACCTGGTGGCTTCTGGCTACTTCTTGAGCATGCATTATCTACTTTCCCCTGAAAAGAGTAGGCAGGACTGTCCCTATTAGCCGGATGGGTGTTTATGTGTGCTCAAATTTGAACTTTTCTTTATTATTTTTTCTATTTATTATTATATTTATTTATAAAAGTTTTTTATTGATGTATGAAGATACTAATGCCCTATAAACATGCAAGACAAACAATTACTCTCGACTGGACATCAAGTAAAAACTAAGAAAAGCTTTTTTTCCTCCTGAAAAGTTGTTTTGAAGAGGTTTTGTAGTATACATATCTATGGCTATCTATGACCAGTTGCTCAAACACGGTTTATAATTGACACAGAGCAGGTTTGTTGTCAGTTTTCTTTGTCAGCTAGTTAGAGGACTAGTTAGCATGTCATGTGAAATGATCCCTCCCTATTAACTTACACTGGAAGTGACAGCGCTTCTGGCTAGCGTAGTAAGCTAAACCATCTTCCATCGAAATGTCAGCTTAGAAATGACAAGTTAAGAAATAGTTTTAACGCATAAGAAAGTCTTTTAACGCTAACCAACGTCTGTATTGAATAAACAGACGTGATAATGTGATTAGACTCGCTAATTCGCTAGCATGTTTAGCTTAGCTTGCAAACAAACTGCCAAGCTAGTTAGCTATCTAGCTAGCTTCAAGTCTTGGCACTGATAAGCCTTATGCAAAAAAAACCCCCCAAAAAACCGACAACTAACAACAAAGCCCTACGTTTGATTAGTACAAATAGGTCTCTTTATGTATTATAACGTGTCACCCGTGCATTATAAAGCTGCTTAATTAAAACTGTGCTTGACTTACTGATGCGAGACTCCAAACTCCCCTCATCAGGCGGAGCCGCCATCTTTCGGTGATTCCTTTCCAAGTGCAATCCAAATCTCGCGAGATTCCACATCAAGTATAACTCGGTTCTCGCGAGATTCCTTAGGACGATAGTCGCAAGTCTCGCGATACTCTGCTTTGTGTTGATTTTTACACAAAACAGACGATATATGTTTAGATTTCCTCTCTGAGCTGAGATCCTCCCACATGAGTGTGAAGTATGACTCAGAGCCGAGTGTGAGTCACTGTCACACAGGGTGCGACTGGATCATAGTCTCATGCACCAAATACTATCATATTTGTGCATTTTCTATTACACATTCGTGAAAATTACGTTCATTCATTCATTCAGTCATTCATTCATTCATATGCTGTAGTCACTTACACTACAATCAGGAACTATATTTTCCTACCCCTGAGTGCACACACAGATTAACCCCTTAAAGGAAAACTACACCCTGAAACACATTACATATGATGATACTGAAATATTTATGGTGTGTTTAGTGGTTCTGGTGCTGATGTTTGTTGATGCTGCATTTTCGTTATTCTCGTGAAGTTAGAGGTTGCTGCTCGCAATGACATCACAGGGGTACAAGTCAGCAATCTCATGCATAAGAGGTAGGATTTCACTGTTAGCACCTAAAACAGAAGAGCAGCAGCTTCTTTTTTTTCAGCAACATTCAGTGTTATATTAGTAGTAGTAGCAGTAGCAGTAGTAGAAGTAGTAGTAGTATTAGTAGCAGTAGTAGTAGTAGGAGTAGTAGTAGTATTACTAGCAGTAGTAGGAGTAGTAGTAGCAGTAGCAATAGCAGTAGTAGTAGTAGTAGTAGGAGTATTACTAGCAGTAGCAGTAGTAGTAGTAGTAGTAGGAGGAGTATTACTAGCAGTAGAAGTAGTAGTATTACTAGCAGTAGGAGTAGCAGTAGCAGTAGTAGAAGTAGTAGTAGTATTACTAGCAGTAGTAGAAGTAGTAGTAGTAGTAGTATTACTAGCAGTAGGAGTAGTAGTAGCAGTAGCAATAGCAATAGTAGAAGTAGTAGTAGTATTACTAGCAGTAGCAGTAGAAGTAGTAGAAGTAGTAGTAGTATTACTAGCAGTAGTAGTAGTAGGAGTAGTAGTGGCAGTAGCAATAGCAGTAGTAGAAGTAGTAGTAGTATTACTAGCAGTAGTAGAAGTAGTAGTAGTATTACTAGCAGCAGTAGTAGTAGTAGAGATAACATACATTGAACTGAGAGTTCCAGAGACTCTGATTCCAGAGAAGGGCAGAAACTCGCCCCCTGTTAACAAGTCTACAAGATGACAATGACGATGGCACTGACAGCAGTATCAGTGTGAAAGTTGAAAACTTGGAAGCTGATCAGTTTGAGCAGAGTGTACAGATGAGAAGTTTGCATTGCTATTAGTGCATTGCTCTATTTAGGAAGCTATAAAGCAAGGGCGAAAACCCACTGCACCACTAGCGATAGATAGTTGAGAACAGAATTGTGGTTAATGTGGAAGCCCATTAACCAAAGTGAAAAGAGACCAACATGCTGATGAAACAAACAAACAAAAGAAAAAGTCAACTGTTGTTGCAAAATAAGTCTCAGATGTCACTGAAAATCACTAAAGATTAATATGCAAGTTGTTCAGGATGTATTTTTTTCCTTTAAAGCCTTAAATTAGCCTGTTATTGTTTAATAACTGCTATCAATTATTCAGTACCTGCAGTGAAATTAATAGGAGATTTATGTAGTTATTAGAGTCAGACTCGCTTATCAGATTCAATTATAGTATGCAAATGTAGTACTATTCAGACAAGACATGATTTCCAGACGCATGTTTGTTAAGTAACATTGCCAGAGATTGTCTGTTGTAATTACAGTACGATTGATTCCTACAGATGAGTGTGACTTCACAGTGTATGCACGCTTGCTGCACTAAAAATTCCATGCACAGTACATGCACATCAATTTACAAACTTATTGCTTTGACCTTTATTGCAATCACTTGTTTTAGGGCTTGTGGCTGCACGGTTTGTGCTTGATAATGAACAGGTTACATGCCCATAACATGTATGTAGGCTAGACCCGTATATACTTGGTTTCACTTTGGTTTCAGCAGGAGGTTATAAAAACAGAGAGAGACAGAGTAAGTGAGTGAGACACTTCCTGATGTGTTTTTATACTTAAGAAAAACCACAGCATATAACAGAATCTTTACCATCTGACATTTACCATCATTTCAGACTGAATTTATATATATATATATATATATATATATATATATATATATATATATATATACATACAGTACTATGCAAAAGTCTTAGGCACCCTATTTTTTTAGTACAAACTTTGTTACTAATTTTTATTTTATGACTTCTACATTATTGATTCAGTACGAAAACTTTGCTGCTGGGTTTTGCTGCAAAATTAAGAAGTAAGTGCGACAGTCAAAGTCTCCAGAAGAACTGTGGCTACTTCTGCATGATGCTCAGTATAACTTACAGCTCATTTCCTTATAAAACTGCACACATTGTACCTGAGACTACTATTTTTTTTTAAAGCGAAGGATCGTCACACCAAATATTGACTTTGTTTCATTTATTACTGTTTACTGCTCTTTATAGTATTTTTGTTAATGTAGAAACATTTAATTTCATTACTTTTGAAGGCATCTTTGCTCTACAGCATTTCTTTGCATGTGCCTAAGACTTTTGCACAGTACTGTATATATCACATTCCTGTCTCCGCTCTGTGGAGCTTGCATGTACTCCGGTTGCTTCTCCCAGTCCAAAGCCATGCGTTGTAATTTCCAAAACTGTCCATAATGTGTGAATGTGTGTGCAATGGGTTGGCACCTCGCCTTGTTCCCTGTAATGGGCTCCAAGCTCCCCCACAATCCCGTGTAGGATAAGCAATACAGAAAATGTATGGATATATATGTTACCTGGGGTTTTTTCTACTGGTCATATTATAGAAGGTTAAATACTCAGAGTACTGAGTTTCTGTGCACATTCCTCCCGCGTCTGCACGAGTTTCCTCCGGGTTGTCCGGTTTCCTCCCACCTCTGAAAAGACATGCCGGTAGAATTGTGCACGCGCAGTCTGCAGATAGTGACTGCCATTCTGGATTCGGACAGGACTAAACTGTCAGAGCTACTTTGCTATTAATGAGACACACACACACATCAGACAGAGACCACAGACTAACTCTGCATACTTGCACATGCACATACATTGTTCTCAATGCAATAAGCAATATGGACTCTTCTACCTCTACAGGACTTTGCACATGCATGTCTTCTTTGTTACATTGCACACAGTACACTTTATACGTGCAATAATTTTTGTCTCTTGCATTTTTTTGTACTATTAGTAAATTTGTAATTTATGCCTTGCGTATTATTTTCTTATGTCCTATATTTATGTCATAGGCTGCTGGAGGATTCACAGAGTAAGAATTTCATTGTATGGTGTAACAGACTGTTTCCTGTACATATGACAATAAACTCTTGAATCTTGAATCTTGAGACCTGTATCTTTGCAGCCCAGGTCAGCTCCAGTTGGCACAGCTCCACTCTGTTGGTTGTCCCTAACCCTAACCCCAAGCCTAACCCCTCCCACTTGGGGTGTAAGCTCCTCCCACTCTGCAGAGATTGCTATTAATTACGTTACACCACCTTCTCATGGAAATAAGACTGGATTCATTTGACTTTTTCAAATGTCCACAAGAGGGCGCAAAGCATTCCTTTACTCCACAAGCCAACATGGTCGAATATCGAATAACTCCTCATTGGACATTTCGGCCACTACGTCGAGAGTGGAAGTGGTTGTATAGAGGACCCTAAATAGTGCACCTATGTAGTGAGTAGGAAGTGGATTTGGACGTGTAATTCCTGACTCTTCAGATTTGCACTCTGGGTGGACAGGCGTGTGTTTTATCTTCTGTGTCATGAAGTGGATTGAAACAGGAGCTGGACGACGTGCTTTCTTCTGTTCATCTGCTGGATTTCAAGGACAAATCCCAACATTGTAGATGTGTTTATTTCGGAAGGAGCTGCAGGAAATACACTCTGAAACAAACAAACAAACAAAATCAAACCAGTGTCAAGATCAAGAAGAGTCGGAGATTTGGCTTATTAAAAAAAAAAACCAAAAACAGAAAAGAAGAGTGATTTGTTGTATTTGGTCATGAGGATGGAGAGGCTAACTGCTGACACTTTGGAGGGACATTCACAACAGTCTTGTGGTGGAGATTTGAAACAGAAAACCGTTTTGTGAAGAATTTCTGGCAGACTTCTCCCATGGAGCTGGCTAGATAACAGTTAGCCGGCTAGCTAACTAGCTTGCAGTGCTAACTGTTCGAGTCTTGGGTGACATGGATGTTCATTTTAGTCAAGTTAAGCCGAAAGGAGAAATAATTATAGAGTTCTACGGCATTTAAAGGACATTTTAGTGAGTTGTTGGCTTAAAACTGTTTTAATAGCGAGCTACTGTAAGTGTAACGCTGTAACGGTTAGTTTATGTAGCGTGCCTGGAGATACTTTGTATTCAACAACAACAACAACAACAACTAATAACACTTTCCCAGCTCCAACACCTTCTCTGGACTGTGTTTTTTACACCATGGGTTCATTAAAAGCCCTCCAGGAGTGGTGTCGGGTGCAGTGTGAGGGATATCATGATGTGGACATTAAGAACATGTCAGTGTCCTTCAGAGATGGACTGGCTTTCTGTGCTCTAATCCACAAACACAGGCCTGACTTAATGTAAGTAAAGTTATATTCCTTTCCCTGCATCCGGTTTTAACCTGTACGTCACGTTTCACAAGGTTAATGAATCACTTGTAACACAGTATCAGAAGCTTGTAGAAAGATGACTCAGTGTCAGCTGTGATTCAGACTCAGGGCATGTCAAACCAGATGAGCTTTATAGCTTTAATCATCTCTAACAGCACAGGGACAGACCAAGCTGATCCTCCGAGGCTGGGCAGACATGATGTGTTAGTTGCTGTGTACGTTTAGAGGGACTTGAGTTAAAAATCCGGCAAATTATAATGTTGTGACATCACAACTTCTTCGTCGGCTTCGTCTTCTTCTTTCGGCTGATCCTGTTAGGGGTCTCCACAGCAGATTGTTGGTCTGCGTATTTGATTTGGCACAGTTTTTACACCGGATGCCCTTCCTGACACAGACCTCCACAGTTTTATCCGGGTTTGGGTCCGGCACTTGGACTGCACTGTCGTGTGCAACCCCAGTGGAGGGGTGGGGTGGGGTGGGGTCCCTGGCCGGGAATTGAACCCGGGCCGTGGCGATGAGAGCACTGTGGCCTAACCACTAGTCTTCCAGGGACCCTTATGACATCACAACTTGTAAAAAAACAAACAAAAAAAAAACGACGCTCTGATACCAACATCCAACATCAAGTAGTACTATTTGACGTAAGCTTAGTGTATGTTGTCATGCTAGTGAACAGACGACTTGATATGACAGCGATCTGGACTTTTTTTCATGATTAACGATGGCAGTCAAAGCAAGCCAGACCGCAACCGGGGAAAGATAATTAATCCAGAGTATTAATCACGTCATCAATTAGGTTACTTATGTCATATACATACCATATAATAAACATGTACTCTGTCTGAAAACAACGGTTCCGATGCATCCTTAGGCACAGCCTGTACAGGTTTACATTTTTTATTAATTAACAAAGGACAGTGCACTTTTTTTATCCATTTATTGTTACGCTTAATGTTGTGGAACATCCACGAAACAAGTCAGCTTCTCTTATCGCTTAGGTTATAACAGCTACAAACAGTTGTTCCTTCATCATCCTCTTTTTTTCACTCTTTTCAAGTTCATTTTCTTTCTTTGTAAGTTCTTTAAGTTAATTAGACAATTTAAGGAAAAATTAAACAGCTTGTCATGTTACCGAGAAACCAGAAAGCCTCTATTCTGAAGAGTTTTACAAAGCGCTGACACTGGAGACTCCTTCCATAAATGTTACATAAACAACTTCTTAAAGAAAACCTCACCGTATGAAGGATTAGGACTAGCCTATATGCTTTTCTTTTTTAAAAATCAACATGTTTTTAAATCAGTTTTTACTCTTAGATTACGTCTAAGACGAATAAACGGCCAGAGAAATTCCAGTGTATGTGGTTACTATGGAAACGATAATGCATTAGAATGAGCACATTGATATGAACCTGTGATTTGTCTTGCAGATGAAACTACTGTCAGAACTAATCATTACCAACTCAGGATTCTCGCTTTGAGCTTCTTTTTCACGTCCAATGTTTTTAAAAGAAAACACTGCAGTGACATTTTCACCAGTCTGAACACTCACATTTTGGAAATGAACATTTCTCCCCAAAAGGATTTAATCTTAAATATGTTTCATAAAGTTTGTGGTGTCTGAAAACCTTTGCAGAAAATTAGATTTTCCTCAGGCGGTTATAATGACTTTATTAGATTGCTGTAATGTTGTAAGGTGCCGTCACTGGGTTTGTGCTTTATGTAGATTATTATTTTACGTTCTCATACACAAATACAGGAACTGAGAGATCTAGCTGGACATGGTTTATCCGGCAGCTTGCATTTTTTGAAACCTGACACAAGGAAAAGTGTATTTTAAACTCCGGGCCGCCCACTTTAAAGATTTAAAATAAGTAGTAGTAAATTTAACTTATGGCCTGACGAGGTTTGCTGAAGGACGATGGGCAACTGGCATGTGCCGTTAGTGTGGTATATGATGTTTCTGTCTTACGCCTGTGTTTTATTTTGGAAAGTAGTTGACTAGGTAGCAGTATATTTGGACCATGTTTGTGTGCTCAAGATAAAATCTGTCTCATTCAGGAGGAGGCATAAGGGCAGCTGTATAATGCGGTGAATTCTTTATGATGATGTGTGATGATGATGAAGATATGTGCTGCTATGGGAACATAATCAGTGATGAAAGCGGAAGTCGGTGTTCTATTAAAGACTGAAACAGTGTAATTTTTATTCATTTACTATTACATTTAATGTTGGGGAATGTCTGTGAAACAAGTTAGTTCCTGTTATCACTTACGTTATAGCAGCTATAAACAGTAGTTCCCTCAACAGCCTCTCTCTCGACGTTAATAAGACTGAAAATTGCATTTTCTTATTACCTAGAAACTGGAATGTCCCCTCTGTCCCTCTGTCCTGAAGTAACAGCTTTACCACTGACTGTTACCAAGCACCGATATTGGAGACTCCTTCCAACAATGCTAAATAAACATCTCCTTATAGAACACACATTTTTAAAATTTGCTCATGTGAAGCGTCCACCACACAAATTGCTGTGTAAGCTACTGTGAGAATGATAACGTTCGTACGAGTCGTATTGTTATAGAAAACTAATCAACACCGTCCAATCAGAATCGAGCATTCAGTTGCGCAGTGGTATAAACCATGATAAATGGTTAAGCAGTTATTGTGATATGAATTTTGCTATTCACTTTTCTGATACCATCACCGATATTTTAAATACTTTTATAATCAATTCGATTGTAACTCGTAGTTACAGAAAGCTGATGACGTTAAAATTTCTTTTTTACACACTTTTTAAAAAAAATGTCAATTAAACAAAACACCTTTGTCATTTTTATAACGTGACTTAGAGTACATAAATGAGGCGTGTGTTCGTTTCTGGACATGTAGGACAACTCGGACTAGGTATTTGCATGCAAGCGTGCATGTGACTCACGCTGAGTTGTCCTCTTCTGTTATTAACACACACCTCTCTGTCTGTCACATTCAGAGACTCGAGGTTAGTGTTGTGTATGTGATGTGGATCGAAAGAATGGAATCTGACTGTAACAACAGTCCTCTTTTTTTCTGTTCAGTTCTTTTTTTTCTCCCTCTCACCTCTCTCTCTCGCTCTCTCAGTCCCTGTCTAATGACTAGATCAGTTATAGTAAAGGAAAATTAAACTTTAAAAAAAAAAATACTAATAAAACATGATCAAATTTAGAAATATGGGGAAAATATAATAATAATTATTGGCACTTATTTCACATCAAGTGGGTGTAAATAAATTTAAAATTTAGTGGCTCAGGTATGTAAATTTATGCAAAACCAGACATTTGTTGTTACAGGTCCAATGTTATACAGCATGTTATAGACTACTCACTTTCTTTAACAACTTTTTATTGGTTTAACTTGGATTTAACAGACCTGTCGATGTATGCCCATATTTATGAGGGGAAAGTTAGGCGTATTCAGAGACAGGTTACACACATACTTAAGTTGATTTTCTGCTCTCTTCATTCAGATTATGTAAATTACCTGCACGTAGTTCATACCTCCGATGTTGCCAGATGTTTCTTGAGTAGAAGCGTTTGAGATTGGGTTTTTCTAGATCACTGCCTTTAAACACAAACCTTTAAACCTGAAAAAAAAGGCATAGAAAATGCAGGCCAAAGAAGGAAATAGCATTTAAAAAAAAAAATTATTTATTGCTGTGAATATGATATGACAACTTTAAAAATGAAAAGTAAAAAAGACTAATATGATGATGGATGAATAAAAAAGGTGAATAGTCAACAGAATTGTAATTATCACATTAATCGCTGCACAACTGGTTTCGTTTAAGAGCCTTCCATTGTTATTATTCGGAAGGCTGTAAAATAGCACTTGATCCAGCACATCCTATTATTTTGCTTTTTTTTTTTTATGCTGGGTGCCGATAGTTCGGTATAGCCAGCAGTTGTTCGGCATTCTGTTAACTGAAAACAGGACACTATTATGTCATTGTTGCTCTCTCTGTGTGTGTTTTTTTTTTTTTTTTTTGCAATATGTAGACATTTTGCAGTGCAGCAGTACAACATCAGACAGTGATACCTTACGCTAGGATTTAGAATATAGTCATAACGTTGTCTCGGTAGACACCACCTCACCGTTAATCATAGCACAGGGCCCACAGAGTGTGTGTCACAGGGCTGCTGTGTCATAGGAAACACTCTGAGAAAGTGTTGGTAAAGGTTTTGCTGGGTTAGTTTCGTCTGTGCAGTTTTTGGTGCTTACACTTCCTGAGCTTGAAGCGTGTGAGGGAGGTGATGCTCTAAAACAAGCAAACAAAAAAAAAACTGCAGCGCACATTTAGACAAGGTGATGTTTCCTGTTGAGATGTCTTTGAATGTCTCTCTGTTTGTAATCGAAGTGAAATTCTGAATATACAGTACTGTGCAAAAGTCTTTAGTCTTAGTCTGCTGTAGAGCAAAGATGCCTTCAAAAATAATGAAATTAAATGTTTCTACATTTAAAAAATACTATAAAGAGCAGTA
>CM075004.1:28313271-28337682 GCA_037576675.1 Pangasius sanitwongsei | reverse complement strand
GATAGTGCGATTAAATAAATAAATCCCTTCTATTATTGTGCGCTATAAGGACAAGTAGTGCAATTGTGCAACCAATACCAGCCTGTCTTCTTTCTTTTTTTTCTCTTAAAGATAATAATAAAGAAAAAGACGCAGCTTGTCATGTTACTGAAAAGCATCCTGGAGGTCCTGAAGACTCTCCTGTGCTGAAAAACTTACTAACTATTACGTGCTGGCACTGGAGACTCCTTCCATCAATGTTAAATAAAATATCATTACAGAAATCTGCATCATATCAACTACTATATGTTTCTCTTTGTTAGAGAATGGATAACATATGAGAACGAATGCAATAATATAAACCTGTGACTTGCATTACAGCCAGCACTACTGTCTACTGTTATAGGAAAAAAAAAAAAATCATCTGACCATATCAGAACTGAGAATTCAACAGCACTGCGGTATAAAACTTTGATGAAGTAACTGATGAAGGCTTCTGATTTGTACACAAATCTATGTGTCTGTCTCGCACAAGCCCTGCCATTAATAAAGGTGAACAAGTCAAAGATGAAGTTGATGAGGACTTCTGAAGAACATGTAAATCTTACTCTTCAGCTGGTTGTTGATCTGTCGCTGCTGAAAGTTGGTGAGGCGTGATTCTCGCATCATCACTGTGGACAGACAGTCAGTCAGTCAATCAATCAATCAATCAATCAATCAAGCAAGCAAAAGACAGACCAGCTCACACAAACACACCTTGCATTAGTTCCTGAGTGTCTTTGCTGTATTTGAATTGAGGACAGTCCCACAGTCCCTTACTGCTGTTTCTGCCATGTGCTGTCCCACTCTTCATCCTCTCCATCTTGGACTTCAGGGAGTAAAACAAAACAAAACAAAACCCCCAACACTCAAGCTAAATCTGGATGCAGATATTGTTGACTATTGTTGATTATCAATTTTTTTTTTTTTTACTTAAAACACTACACAGGCATAAACGCAGCTTGATAAAAAATGTAACATCAACCTCAGCAGATATAATTTATAAATTTGTTTGAAAAGTAACATACCACCAAACATACCACCTCGTTTGTCACACAAGCTGAGTAACAGCCGGTGAGGTTGCTATGGATACAAGAATACAATCAATTCGGAGAAACGCCAACAGATGGCGACAAAGTTTAAAAAAAAAAAAAAAAAGGCTAGTTCATATACACTGATCAGCCATAACATTAAAACCACCTGTCTAATATTGTGTAGGTCCCTCTTTTGCCACCAGAACAGCTCTGACCCGTCGGGGCATGGACTCCAACAAGACCTCTGAAGGTGTGCTGTGGTATCTGGCACCAAGACATTAGTAGCAGATCCTTTAAGTCCTGTAAGTTGCGAGGTGGGGCCTCCATGGATCGGACTTGTTTGTCCAGTACATTCCACAGATGCTCTATTGGATTAAGATCTGGGGAATTTGGAGGCCAAGTCAACACCTTGAACTCTCTGTCATGTTCCTCAAACCATTCCTGAACAATTTTTGCCGTGTGGCAGGGGGCATTATCCTGCTGAAAGAGGTCACTGCCATGAATATAACATGCACATGAATGCAAGGTTTCCCAGCAGAACATTGCCCAGAGCATAACACTGCCTCTGCCAGCTTGCCTTCTTTCCATAGTGCATCCTGGTGCCATCTCTTCCCCAGATAAGCAACACACACTCACCTGACTGTCCACATGATGTAAAAGAAAACATGATTCATCAGACCAGGCCACCTTCTTCCATTGCTCCATGGTCCAGTTCTGATGCATACCGGGAACACTGCACAAGACCTGCCGTTTTGGAGATGCTCTGACCCAGTCGTCTAGCCGTCACAATTTGGCCCTTGTCAAAGTCGCTCAGATCCTTACACTTGCCCATTTTTCCTGCTTCCTACACATCAACTTCAAAAACTGACTGTTCGCTTGCTGCCTAATATATCCCACTCCTTGACAGGTGCCATTGTAATGAGGTAATCAGTGTTATTCACTTCACCTGTTAGTGGTTTTAATGTTATGGCTGATTGGTGTATTTCTACATGCACATAAGTATTTCACTTTACTTACAATTTATTTACCATTAGGTTGGTCATTTTTTGCACATGTACAGTTTTAAGCATATTTCTATTTTTTATTTTATTACTAGTATCTCTGTATTTTTTTCATGAAAATGAAAAACATGAAAAATGCCAAACTGTGCACTACTGATGTGATGACTACCCGTATAACACTGTAAACTATAAGATTCTATTAATAAGCTATTATCAACATAACATGATAAATATTGTACACTTGTGGCAGGAGGAGCATCAGGAACCACCCGCAACGAGACCTGTCACTTCCACCTGCCACACAGAGATCCATCCCTTACTGTAATTCTGAGCATTATTAGCTGACCAGATATACTTACACAAGGGTTGTATATTTCCAACATATCAGAGATATTTAGATCCAAGGCCATTTAGTAATGTATAAACACTTTTATAGCTGACTCAGAGTTAGAGTAAGGGTCTAAGTAATGGAGTTGTGTGTACACATCTTTTTGTCCTAGTTAGTATTCTGGCAGCAGCATTCTGAATGAGCTGCATGTGTCTATTGAGCTTTTGAGAAAACCATTAAAGAGGGCATTATAATAATCAGGTATTCCAGAGATTTAAAAAAAAAAGTTGTTTTTAGGTCTGTTTCTGACATAAACACTGTATTATGCTGCTATTTGATGCCGTAAAAGGCCAAATTTGTCTTTGCTTTTATGTAACTGTTTAATTTGAGATCTGAGTCGATTAAAACTTTATTTTTACTTGCTTTGTGTGCTTTTTGAGACATGTGAACACCTTTGCTTTATTTTGACACATCTTATTATCAATGTTCCTGACACATTACAGTACTCTTGTAATCTGTACTCTTGTACTATTTGCACTATTGTCACTAGGTCACTTTTAAACAGAACTGTGTGCTGGTCGGCGCTGCACTGGGACTTACTGCGCCCGTTGTCTGTCCCAGTAGTCATTGTACTGTCTGGTTTTGTCTTGTGCTGTCTGCACATTTGCACTTGTGCACTTTATGTATAAATTATGTAGTCCTTCGTAGTTCTGTGTTGTTCTGTGTCATCTTATGTAGCACCTTGAACCTGGAGAAACGTTGTTTCGTTTCACTATGTACTTGTATATGGCTGAAATGACAAACTCCACTTGAAACTTGAACTTGAAACATTTACAAACTATTATTAGTAGTAGTTTTAGTAATAATTGTCATTGAAAAATATGTTTAGAAATCTGTTGTGATTCAGAATAGTTCGAATCGCTGCTGGGAGTCTGATCAGAATGTCAGTGCAAGGTTAACTGGTTTGGGAAAGAACCAGCCGGATCCTCAATTTAATTAAAAAAAACCTTGTTTAATAAGGTGAGGTTCTGTAAACAGGCACAACAAAGAAGGCTAGAACTAGAGAACATTACAAATCTAATGAGGTACACTAATACACAGATCCAAATACTAACATACATGCAATCAGGTGTGTAAAAATACAAAGTCAACCTCTAAATACATAAAATAAGTCCAGTATTATTAATCTTTCACTTTAGCTTTCTCTATAACAAGGACTGAACCTCTAGCAAGCTGGTTTAGAACTGCTCTATAACCATCATTTCCGGCAATCACTTTACAAAATGATAACATTGTTGATAGGGGATAAAGTATCACAATCCTTATGCTAACATTAGCTAGCTGCATTTTCTAGAGCTGGGTTAGTGAGAATGATGAGAGTTTTTGTTTGTTCAGTGTCGTAGTTTTGACAGTGAGGTGGCAGTCTGAGCCAGATCCTTCCAGACAATGAGCAGGAGCGAAGAGCCACACACACCTGAACTCTACTGGTTGGCTTGAGAGTCTGTCAGATTGGCAAAGCATTTATAATCGCTTCTGTTGCCGGTTATTTCCGTTTATAAAAGAGTATACTTGCACTTAAGAACAGGTTAAGTACAGGTCTGGAGTTTGTTAGTGGAATGCACGGAGCCTGAAGTTGTCACTTGTCTGGCTAGTTTAAGTGAGACTATTTCAAATAAGCCTTTTTTTTTTTTTTTTTTTTAAAGGTTGCTGCATGGAACACCATACAGGACATTTCATTGCACCCATAATGCCAAGAAGGCAATTCACATTCATTTAAAAAAAAATAAAAAAATAAAAAATGAATATATATAAAATGAATAGCATCTAACGGGTGGTGCTTTGAGCTTCAACATTTGGGGGCAGTGATTCTGCTTAATGACGATATGACAATATGTTTGCATATGTTTTAGAAATAATATTATAGAAAAAAAAAAGATAATTATTTTTTGCTACACTAATCACTAACCATTTCTTCTACTCTTTGAGAGCAAAAATTTGAATAATTGAATATGCAATAATTTTGCCCATTCTACTGAAGGGTGCCGAAACAGGAAGTATGACCACATGTCACCGATGAGACCTTCATTAACAGGACAGTTCAGCAAGGGCAAAGTAAACGCTCGACTCAAAGGGGTATGTGCTCATTATATTTACGGCTGCTGAACTAAATCCTCTATCACATTTAGAGCACTAATAATGCTTCTTTCTAGAGTGTATCTCAGATGCGCTTTGAGGCTGTGAGACACCCAGAGCAGCAGTATGGCTTTTCCCCAGTGTGTAGCCTCTGGTACAGCTTAAGGTGGCTGGTTGTTCTGACTCCTTTGCTGGCAGGTGAGGTGGTTGTAAGGCTTCTGTCCAGGGTGCAATAGTTTATAAACTGTACGATGCTATGATTGAGTCTGAGCTTGATGTGTTGATTGTGTAAACAGTTTTCCACATGAATCACAGTGGTAAGGCTTGTGCCCTCTGTGCATTCTTTGGTGGACTATAAGACCTGAACAGTGAAGAAATGTCTGATCACACTGAGAGCACTTGTACGGCTTTACTCTGGTGTGTCATCTTTAATCTGGTGCCCCCGCAGTTGTGATCCTTGTGAAACGTTTTTTTCACACTATGTGCACTGGTAAGGCGTCTCACAAGCGTGCACTCTCTGGTGTCTCCGCAGCTGTGATCGCTGTGAAAACTCTTTTCCACACTGTGTGCAACGGTAAGGCTTCTCTTCTGCATGCACATTCTGATGTCTTCCAAAGTCTAATGAACTACTGGATCTCTTACTGCACCGATACACCCTTTGTCCCTCACAAAGTGCAATATGTTTGCGTGAAAGATGTACTGCATAGGAGTTCTTCACAAACTTAACTTTCCTGGGGGACTTTCTTTTGATTATTCGTTCTTGTGAAGTATTTCCATCCTCTTGATCCTCAGAAGATGACTGGCTGGACTCGCCTGAAATTTCATGACAGAAAAATACATTTACAAATTTTAAATACCCTAAAGGTGTACTCACATTATGCAGCGACAAGGTGCTAGCGGCAAAGGTGTAGCGACAAAGCGATATGTGGCCATTCATTTTCTAAGTTAAGTCATGGGGAAAGAAAATAAACCCTCCTTCAATTCCACGTTTATTACGTATCAGGGCATAAATAACAATTGTATGGTCCTCACCAACTTCTATAAACAAACAAATAACCTCAGGTGACAACAAAAAACACAACAGATCTCAATATGTAGTCATTTTTTTCCCCAAAAAGTAAACCAACTTTCAGAAACCAGGTGGGACAAAATAAGTACACCCTTCCTACTTTTACACAGAGTAAATAGAGTAATTAGCAGCCAGGTGTTACTAAAAAAATGCACAAGATTTCTGGCCATGAATTCCATTTGAGTAACTTCTTAGCAGCAATGTCTCTACACAATACATGATACTCATGTGTTTTAAAAATTTCATGACAGCCAATTGTTATTGTAGTAAAACAGAATACCTAACATTCATTTACAATTTAGGAATTATAATCAGAGTTTATCATGTTTTGTGATAACTGCGTTCACAAGCTATTGCTCATTTAGTCCAGATGTTCTCTGATGGCTTGAGTAACAGACTGCCAAGCTCATTGTGAGGTTTCCTGGGAAGTAATCGGCTTGCCAAAATGCCACATCTAGGTTCACCTTCAAAGCAATTACTACTAGTATTTGCATTCATATCCACAATACAACCACATACAATATATACTCACTGGGAGAAACAAAGTTGCTGTAGCTGGATTCGTGATCATAAACCCCGTCTTCTGGTTCACCTTCAGCTGTTGCTTTCCTGCTTTGCACTTTTCCACAATCCACCAGTTTCACCAAACACACCTTTAACTGAGCCTCCAGTGTTTGCTGGTCTCCATCAAACCTGCTGGTTTTACCTGGAAACACAAAGAAAACATCTTCAAAACAAGACCAGGTTGCTAAAGTAAAATTAATTTTGAGACTGAAGAGAAGACATTCAATGAAATAAAGGAAGTTTAAAAAAAAAAAAAAAAAAAAAAAAAAGGTTTTTAAAAAAGTTAAGAAAAAGCTCCCATATCCCCAGGGCTTAGAAACTTTATGACTCTTGAGATATAGTTAGTGTCTCTCATTATAATTAATCCTAATTTGAGCATGTATACAGTATATACAATACTCAATTTTAAAAAAAAAAAAATTTATTCTGTCTAGATGTATATTTTATTACTTCTGCATTATCGGGTCAGTAAAAAAACATTTTAGATTTCCAAACATTATTTTTTCAATTAAAATGAAATGTCAGTAAAGAAGGCAGCATATTACATAATGGAAAACTTTTCAGACAGAAAAACGAACGCTGGCTGTCAGGGATTATCTGCAAAAAACAGAAGCAAGTGCAACAGTCAAAGCCTCCAGAAGAATTGTGGCAGATTCTCTAAGATGCTTAGAAAAAAATTAATATCTGATTTCCTTAAAAACTGCACAAAATGTTCCTGAGACTACAGATGCACTTTCAAAGGTAAATGGCTGTTAAGCCAGGTCTGTTGACTTTGTTTAGTTTAGTGCAGCTTTCTGCTTTTATAGACGTTTCATGTATACAATGGTTAACTACATTATTTTTGAATTTCGGCTGTATTTAATACACATGTTTGTGTCCAAATAGTAAGCCAAACAATGTCTTCTAAGCCACGTGTGACAACTTTTAGGACAATCATAAACTTCAGGGTAATTATAGGGAACAAGCTTTGTTTACTTGGTTACAGACAAGTACAGACTTGTAGACAAGACTTGTAGCTCCAGTAAAATGCTGAAGTAGCAAACTTCAGACACCAGCTGAAATGACTGAGCAACAATGTTTTGTTGCTTTACATGTTGCTGAAATTAATAACGCTCTATCTGCTTAAGCTAAAATGGGCTGAAGTACAAAACAAACTCCCATTCTATTAGACTACTACATCTTAAATCCAGTTAATCTGACCCACACTAGCTTCACTTCCATTGCACCCCATATACTTCAGAGAAGTATGACCATTTGCATTCAGATCCAAATTACAACTGCTATATACTCACTGGAAGGAATACGATCACTGTTCTTGGATTCATAATCATAAGTCTCATCTTCTGGTTCACTCTCAGCTGTTGCTTTTCTGTTTCGTATTTTTCTGCAATCCACCAGTCTCACCGAACTCATCTTTAATTGAGCCTGCAATGTTTGGTGGTCTCCATTAAACATGCTGGATTTACCTGAAACACAAAGAAAACACTTTCAAAAGAAGAAAAGGCTGCTCAAGCAATATTACAATTTACCAAGTTTAGCACGAAAACCGGGCATTTCATTCATAAGCTATAGCTCATTTAGACCATATGGTCACCACTTTAACATATCATTGGACTGTATCAGCTGCCCAAAACCCTGGATGCTGTATCAGTGCCCCTGATTTGCCCAGGGCGTCATGCTGCAGTAAACCACTGACAGCCCACAAGTGAAGAGCTGGGTTTGCCAATGACAAGGGGTTTCACAGCTGAAAACTTCATCTGTTAGACAGTAACTACATCAGATCAGTGGGTCCTGATGACCTTGTTGCAGGGGTACAAACTTCAATTTCACCATCATTGCCAATTTCAGACCCTGAGAATGTTGCTGCTCTGACCAAAGAAGTTTGTTCCCTCTTGAAGGGAGGTGTGATTGAAAAAGTATACCCTGCAATTCAGAACAAGCTGTTCAACGTGTTTTCTTGTTGATTTTAGAGGATTGAAGTGGTTCCTGAATTCTTTCACTCTGGCATGTTAAAACTGTCCAACAGCCATTGCCCCAGAACACAGGCTCTTCTTGAGGTCTGCCTTCCTGGGACAGGCACACCAATTCAAGGTTCTACCCTTTGGGCAGTCTCTAGCCCCACGGGCGTTCTCGACATGCATGCAGGCTACCTTGTCAATCATAAGACTCTCCTGTCTATCCTCATGAGCCTTGGAATTTGTAACACAGCATAGCAGTGGTTTGCTTCCTACCTGGAAGGATCAGGTGACATAGAGGCAATCCACATCTGCTCCACTCAGACTCTCCACTGGTGTCCCACAAGTCTCAGTGCTTGGTCCTCTTCTGTTCTCCCTCTATACCCGCTCTCTTGGATATGTCCTCAAATGGGTTTTCATACCATTGCTATATCACTGACAATCAATTCATCATTTCCTTTCCTCCTTCCCACACCCAGGTTTCTGCACGGATCTGAGTATGTCTGGCAGACATTTCAGCAGGGATGGCAGCTCATCAGCTGAAATTTAATCCCAGCAAACCTGAGCTGCTGTACATGCCTGGAGACACATCCCCATGTCAACATCTTGCGATCTACCAGGACAATATTTAGACCTCACCATCTGTCACTGCATGCAACCTTTGGGTAGCCATGGACAACCAACTTTGCGCACAAAAAAAAAAAAAAATCATACCAAGGTTTCTTGGAAATGAATCATTTTGCCAGAATCTAACTTCACTTCCAATGCACACTACATACTTTATTAAATCATGACCACTTGCATTCAGATCCAAAATACAACAACTAAATACTCACTGGAAGAAGTAACATCGCTGTTGTATTCATGATCATAAACCCCGTCCTCTGGTTCGCCCTCAGCTCTTGCTTTTCTGCTTTGCATTTTTCCACAATCCACCAGTTTCACCAAACTCATCTTTAATTGCGCGTGCAGTGTCTTCTGGTCTCCGTCAAACCTGCTGGATTTGTCTGGAACTTAGAAACACAAAGAAAATATCTTCAAAACAAGAAAGGTTTGCCAAAGCAAACTTTTCTTTGGAGTTTACTATGGTTTGTAAAACCGCCCTAAACATTTCACTGGACTGTATTAGCTGTACAGTCTGGTCTGTCAAAAATAATTCAGTACATGATCTCTAGATGTAACTTGTTGAATATAGTTCAGATAAATGTAACAGAAATGTAAGCTTTTATTTTAAAGACAAGCTGATGGTTTGAGTAACAGATTTTTTGAGTTTGAGTCAAGTTCTTAGTGAGGTTTCGTGGGAAGTAATCAGTTACAGCTACACTTTCCACATCCTTTAAGAAATTATGACCATATGCGATCATGATCCTCAAGAAAGCCATTGTGTACTCACTGGAAGAAATAAAATCGCTGTTGTATTCATGATCATAAGCCCCGTCCTCAGATTTGCCCTCAGCTCTTGCTTTTCTGCTTTGTATTTTTCCGCAATCCACCAGTTTCACCAAACCTATCTTTAACTGAGCGTGCAGTGTTTGCTGGTCTCCGTCAAACCTGCTGGATTTATCTGAAACACAAGGAAAACATTTTAAAAAGAAAAAAGGTTTGCTAAAGCAAAATTTAGTCTCATTTAGTCAGTATGATCACCGCCCTAACATTTCACTGGACTGTATTAGCTGTACAGTCAAAAATAATTCATCAAACATCAAAAAGTCTCCATCAAACCTGCTGGATTTAGAACACAGTAAACATATTCAAAACAAGAAAAGGTTGCTAAAGCAAAATTGTCATCAACTCATTTAGTCTGTGTGTTTGCTGGCCTGACATTTCACTGGCCTTTTTTTTTTTTTTTTTTTTTTTTAATTTGCTGTACAATTTGGCTTGTCTGAAATATTTTAATTACGTTTTTTGCCTACATGATCTCTAAATGTTGTTTCAGATGCAGTTAGCAGAAATGTAAGCTTAATTAAGACCCGTTGATGGTTTGTGTAACAGACCGCTGAGTTTGCAGTGAGGTTTTGCGGAACAGAAACAGTTTGGCAAATTTTGGTGCATGCCTAATGAATGCTGTGTGCTGATGGCGGTTTTTCCCGATCCCCAGGACTACCTCGAAGAAGCAACGTGCAAAACATCTACTTGATCCGAAAAGTAGTTGCTGAGAAACTATTTTTGGTTTGCTCCTTTATGGAAAATGACATGGTTTGTGTACCAGGCTCCCAAGTTCATAGTGAGGTTAGAAGTCATTAGTTTGCCAAAATCCCACATCTAACTTCAGTTACAGTGCACGCTACACATACTTTAGGCAACTATGACCATTTGCATTCATCCACAATACAACCATCATATACTCACTGGAAGATATAAGATCACTGCTGTTGTATTCATGATCATAAGCCTCATCTTGAGGTTGACCCTCAGCTTTTGCTTTTCTGTAATCCACCAGTCTCACCGAGCTCATCTTTAACTGAGCCTGCAGTGTCTCCTGGTCTGCATCAAACATGCTGGATTTATCTGGAACTAAACAAAGAAACTATATTAACAAAATAATAATAAAAAATAAATAAAAGGTTTGCTAAGGCAAAATTGACACTATAGTCGTCATCCTGGGATATGTATATGTGTAATATCATTATGATCATCTTTCTGATCATAATTACCTTCAGTAAGAAGATGTTCTTCTGATGTTATTTTTGAATTCAGTCCTTGTATCTTCCTGAAGTCCACCAGTTTCACTGTACACAGCTTTAACACAGTCTGATCTGTGTGCTGAGCTTCTCCATCACACCACAAAGCCTCTGAGATGAGACTGGGCACATCCGCCACATCCTGCAGCTGCATCTGCAGCACATCTTCCACATCCTGCAGCTGCATCTGCAGCACATCTTCCACATCCTGCAGCTGCATCTCCGCTTCTGAACGCCTTAAAGCAGCTGCTGTGGGACAAGCACAAAGCATATGATAGAAGAAAGATTATTAAAAAATTAAAAGTTCCACGCTTTCGACACTCATTCAACTCGTATGTGTAGCTTCCTGAAAGAAGAAGAAGAAGAAGAAGAAGAAGAAGAAGAAAAAACCCTTCGAAAACTAACTTCTTTTTACAACGTCTTTCTCCTCTTCTGGTCTGGAACAGGCAGAGTCTCTAACAGCAACAATAGGCAAATTAGCGGCTTTTACTTCCGGGTGAATTTCGAAAGGATGTCAAAATAAAACTCTCATAGCGCAAATAATAATAATAATAATAATAATAATAATAATAATAATAATAATAATAATAATCCGAACGCAATAAGCATACATATCATTAAAACACATAATAAATAGATAAGCACGAGGAACATAAAATCTAAATATAAAAAAAATAAATAAATAAATAAACTTTGAATGTTCTCTAATCCTAATTAAATTAACTTTGTATTTATTGTGTTCTGTAGAGCATGGACCAGCATTTTTTGGACAATGTAAAAGGAATGAAAGATGAACTGAACCTTCTGAACCTTCAGAAACTGAACATTAAGATAAAACCGTGCAAAATATTCCTATGGAAGACGTTTAAAACGGATTGCTGAGAATGATAATATTTATGCAAACTTGTGCACATATAATAATCTCTTAACTTATGCAAACTTAAATAAAAGTTAAAAATAAACTGTCATACAAAAATGTTTCATCGCTAGCTATATACTTTTTTAAGCCTATTACTATGCTACCTGTCCTGTACATGGCGTTTTATATACTTAATTTAATTATTTAAATGCATGTATGTTAGGAATTTGCTATTCCTGACATTATAAATATCTTCTGAATATTTTAAATATGGTTATGATCATTTTCGTTGTTCTTCCAGCCGTAAAACTTTTAATTTGACTTAATAGTCAACGATTTGCTTTTACTTCCTGTCCCTGTTAATGCATTTCCGCAGTTACTGTTGTTACTATAGAGACCCAGCTGCCCAGGCTGTACCACGCATGCGTCAACGTCAACGCAGTTCGCCGCGCATGCGTAGATAACTTCACAAGGTTTTTTTTTTTTTTTTTTTTTAAATTATGCCAATAAGAGCACAGTAACGCGATCTCAGCAAGAACAGGGGGAAAGAATAAATAAATAAAAAGTCTTTAAAATATATAAAGTTGTTCCCAAGCACTAATATTATTCCCAGCTGATCCCCAGGTCTTTGTACACAGCAAAAGTTCTTGTTGCTTTTAAGTTTTCTGACTGTGAAATACTCAAAATAACTTCTGAAGACCAAAAAGAGAAGTTTGCACTTTGAGGATTTTCATTTATGAATATGGTGCTTTGCTAATTAAAAATATAACAGTTATAAAGAAAAAGGTACCATTTCTTTTTTCATATTCCATAACACAAAAATTACATTTCTGTAAATAAAAACAGATTTGGGGTTCACATAACACTGAATGAATTCAAGAAGGTCAGAGCAGAATTTAACCGTGTGGGTCCAGCACCAAACCAAATGCAAGCAAGTTTCTGGTTTATCCAAATGGTTTATCAACAAATGAACAAATTATGTTGATATCTTGTTTAAGTCTTTTAAGAGAGCACTTATCAGCGCAAAACCTATGAATTAGTTTAAATGTTACTTCTTTCACTTTATTAGTTATAAGAAATTTGTGCGGTGAGGATCATATCTTCTTCCAAGGAATAGCGTCTACAATCCCATTCCTGTATGAAATCACATAAGGAATGGAGACAAGTTCTTCCTGAAGCAAAACTCTGATGTTATGTTATTTTTTTATTTAGAAGGAAGACAGTGTTTTCCTCTAAATGATTCACACATGTCCACAAACGGAAAAGAAAGAGTCAGAGGACAAAAGCCTTTGAAAAGCATAATAACTCCCTGTAGTAGTGCATCAGCCACAATGGCAAACTCTTTTGGAGTAACAGGAATTCCATGTTTTAATAAAAATTCAGAATAATTACAAATTGATCAATTTTGATTAAAAATACAAAAAAGGTATGAAAAGATTATAATGTACAGATGTGACACAAACCCTAAAACATGACAACATAAAAGGATTATTATGTTGAGTGTGGTGGTCAAAAATCCTTCTATGTTGAAAAATACATTTAATCGATTAAGATTATTTTTTGAATAAAGAAATCTATAAGCCCACATGAGCCTTGCCTTTGAAGTAATAGGTGATGGACTGGGGTTGAGTTGAATGTAAATAAATAAGATCATGCGTGTGTGTGTGTGAATAGATTACCTATAACTATAGATTTAAGATTAAGATTGGTTTATTGACATTGAACAAGCAACGGAATTGAGTTTAGTAGCAATCTGACCAAGACGCAGTTACATGATGCCATGATGCCACATACAGTATATTCCAAAACAAAATAAAAACACATTATATACTATAACAGAAGAAAAAAAAAGTACACAAGAGTATAATATCCAGTTTTTTAGTGCAAAACAGTCAGTGTGAAGATGAGGTAGTGCCGACCTAGTAGATTATATTGATGACTTTAGGACCAGGGTATGTCACCTGACACCTACTGCACTGGGTGTTTATCCTTATTTTTTGGATATGTAGATGTGTAATCACCTGACCAGTGGTTACAGTATGTAGGATAGTACAGGAAGTTTAAGCTTGCTTAAAATGAACGTCTTTAGGGTCGTTCGAATTGGGGAATTGTGGGATTATTTGACATTCTTCCATGGTTATTTGTTAATGGATACATGATTTATTCATTTTAAGATCAAGTCGATTTAATGTGATTTCTGTAACCGTCTTTGTTCAGTCATGATTTACAAGTGTCTGTTCCCTGGGTTATGATGTTCTGTCCTTGCTCATGTTTTTCTCCTCTCTTAGCCTTGGGCATTATGTAAATGGTCCTCTTGCATGC
Source organism: Pangasius sanitwongsei (assembly GCA_037576675.1). Classification (NCBI taxonomy): domain Eukaryota; kingdom Metazoa; phylum Chordata; class Actinopteri; order Siluriformes; family Pangasiidae; genus Pangasius; species Pangasius sanitwongsei. Next base: position 28,323,718 of record CM075004.1, on the reverse strand, counting down.
ACGCATCAGTATAAAAGCCTATTCTGCCCAATTTTCGTTGAGACTATAGAATGCCCAGGCTGTCTTCATGCACGCAATAAACGATCTCTTTTATTATAACTTGGCTCTTGGTCTCCTGATTCTTCAGTCATCTTACTTCTGATGAAACTGCATATTTTGATGGTCATGCAAAAAGGTTTACCTCAAGGGCAGGGACTGTGGTAGGGTGGCTTTGGTCTGTCCGGGGGACCAAATGGGCCAGGAAGATCAGCAACAGTGCTGGGGAAAAAGCTTTTCCTTAGTGTTGTTGTGTGTATGTGGATGGGCCTGAAGCATCTCCCCGATGGCATGGGGATGAACAGGCATTGTCCAAGGTGGGACAGGTCCCTGATGATGCCGAGGACTTTCTTATGCTAGTGGCTGGTGTGGAATTCCTCCAGGCTGTCTGCACCACTTGATGCAAATTTACAGAAGGTTGAAACTGTTGCAAGAGACAGGGAGAGGTTGAATATATGTGTGAAGACAGCCACACTCATTCATCAGCAAACATCTTGAGCACCCATCCAAAACACTTCGTCTGGTCCTGCTGATTTATTGATGTTGAGCATCCAGAGGGTGTGCCTTACTTGGTTGGTGTGAATGGTAGGTACTTGCTCACCATCAGATGGTATGCACCAGGTGGTAGGTTCATTGTTTGATCTACCCAAGTGAGAAAAGAACTCACTGAGCTTTGTCATGGAAATCTAGAAATAGAGGTAAATAAATTCAGCAGACAAGATTGAGCAGAAGAAGCAAGAGTATAAAATTTATTGCTGCAGCAAGACGTCTTCAGTATGCATTACAAAAATCATGCACCCAGAGGAGGTGCTTCCCCTTCTTGGTGCTCCCTTTTATACACTGTCTTTCATCCCTTTAGAGCATTTTATTACCTTTTATGGACAAAATTACACAAGGTTCTAATTCTGCCTATTATTGTTAAGTGTCTTGCTCTAACTTTACTGGTTATGCTTACGTGCGCCATTCTTTTACTCCCAGTTACTAGGCATTGGCATATTCTTCTTCTGTTTTAGGTGACATTTGGAACACTTTGTGTTAACGATAACAAGAACTGGGCTTATTTCACTTCTTGTTTTCCTCCTTGAGCAACTGTTTTCACTAAACATCTTTTTCCTCATGACTTGTCAAGACATAAAAACTAATAAAACATGCAAATAAAATTTTCCACTACAGCTTATCAGACAGTGTGGCATCTATTTTGGATGGAGGGTGGATCTGTTGCCTTTGTAGTCTGTAATAGTCTTCACGCCTTGCCACATATAATGGGGGTTGTTGTTGCCGAGTGATTTTCGATTGACTGTAACGTTGGCAGTGCAGAGGTTTATGTAGAATAGCTCCATATGTTCCTCATGGTCAACATTTTTTGCAAATATGTCTCCATCAGCACAATCAAAGCAGTACTGAGTTCTGAATCTGGTGTTTTCTCTGTCCTGATGGTTGGCTCGGTTCTCCTGAATAGTGGGTTTTATGCAGGGGTCAGAAACAGGGACATATGGTCTGATAGTCCTAATGTAGGGAGTGCCTTGCTTTGTAGACTTCCTGTACGTTTGACTTGTGAACATTGCGACATGTCTCAGATTGCTCATTAAGCATCTTTCTGGGCCTTTTTAATAGGGTATGGGAAAAAGGGAAGCTTCCATCCTCCCGGAAACATGGAGTTGTCGTACCTATAGCAAAGCCTGGGAAAGCTCATTAAAATCCTATGAACTGCAGACCCATAGCTTTAACATGTAATTTGTGTGAATTAATGGAAAGAATGGTAATGTCTCAACTGATTTATGTTCTGGAAAGTAAGGGGCTTTTTATAATCCAAGGGTCGAAGTACAATGGATTTGGTTACTGTCTTGAGAATGATGTTAGGAAAGTGCAAGTGAACAAAGAAGTACTAGTGGGCGTGTTCTTTGATGTAGAGAAGGCCTACGATATGATGTGGAAGGAAGGGCTACTAATTAAACTAGATAAAATGGGAATAAAGGGGAGATTATATAACTGGATTATGAGTTTTTTAATGGAAAGGACAATACAAGTGAGAGTGGGAGTATCATACTCAAATATATATTCAATTGATTATGGAATGCCTCAAGGAAGTATTTCAAGTAAAGAAAGTACTGGAGAAATGCTGGGAGTGTGAGTGCTCTAAGTTGGAAAGCTTTGGATGGTCTGCAGGTAAAGAGGCTCAGTGTTTGGGTATTATTGATGTTAGTCCAACAGTGGCTAAGCAAATTTTACTGCCTTGGTTATTTCCAGTGCCTTCAGTGGATCTCCAGGTGCTGGATAAAATTAATGACAAACAAAGGCGTATCTCTAAGCAGATGGTAGTGAAGCAGTACTTAGACCAGAAGTATTTCCGTTGTCTACAAATTCACACAGGTGGTGCAAAAGATCCAGAGTCTGGGCGAACAGCTGCAGCAGTGGTCATTCCCCAGCTCAAATATAAGACAAGCAAAAGGACTTCAAATCATACGTCTGTTTACACATCAGAAATGAATGCAATTCAGTTGACATGCCAGTGGGTGGAAGAGATTCAGCCATTAAATGATTCTTTTTCTAGTCTTATAAGTTTAATGAGTGGGAAATCTACATCAAGACAAGACATACTATTAAAATTCTTCAGACTCTATACAGGTTACTTCAACAAGGAATAATATTTTTTTTTATGAGTACCAGCTCATGTAGGGGTGGAAGATAAAGAAAAGAAGCAGACAATATGGCCATGAAAGCTCTAAAGCATCCAGAAATAGATATAGGTATACCATGAAGCAAATCAGAAATTAAAGGAGCAGTAAAGGGAATGTGGCAAGAAATGTGGGATAAGAAGGGTAAGGGAAGACATCTGTATAGTACCCAAAGGGTAGTAGGGCACGAGAGAGCGGTTTGTGGCAGTAGAAGGGATGATGCTGTTATTTCACGTCTCTGGATAGGGCATAGTGCATTAAATCAGACACTAAATATCACTGGAAAACATGATATAGGCTTGTGTAACACTGTGGAAGACTTTTTCTGTTATCTTTATCAAAGTTATTTGCTGATCAGTATTGTGTCGATCAGTATCTGTGCAGCAGTGTTGTGGTGTGGTCTTGTGTCAGGCCATGGCCTTGAATCGCCTCATGTATTCAAGCGGGTGCTTAGCTTTCAGAGTTTTACTTATACACTACACTGTATCATTTCTGATAACTCAATTAAAAATAACAGGCACGTATAATCAAATATAAGAGATTTAGTACATTATTGACTTTATGCAAGGATATTTCTGTGTATGTGAATAAAAAAAAAAAAAAACTGGTGTGACCTTGCAGGTGGTGTAATAAAGGCTAATGTTTGAAGGCTAATGTTTTTTTTTTTTTTTTTTAAAACTGACTGACCTCTCGCCACGGTTAAAACTAAGATAAAGGGACAGTGAAATAATTGTGGCGAGAGGCAGGTGTGTGATTAAAAGAAAAAAAGAGAAAACTCCATCCAATGAGACCACTGTTTTAGAACTGTATAAAAGCATGTAAAAGACTATGTAAATCAGATGCTCTGCAGCAGACATCTCGGCTTTGTTGTTTGATTCAATAAAGTCTATTGATTTTTGGCATCCAGAACCCCTTGTCTTTGGATGTCTTTTTTCTTATTTTGAATTGAAGTGTTTTTGCGACGACATCACATGTTGACTTTCAGGGACAGTGGAGAATGTGCTTTTACAGTGGATTGGATATAATAGTGAAAGAGGTCGGCTTGCAAAACAAGTTAAGTCCTTAGGTTTAAGTGGCTTAACACTACAGCAATTTGTTAAGGAATAATTCAGTAGTTTCTAAGGCTCTGTTAGACTATTCAAAAGCAACAAATCTGACTAAAAGAATTTAGTATACGAGAGTTTTTTTCCCTCTTTCTTTTCCTCAACGTTGACGCTCCACACTCCAGGACAGTAGGTGGCGGAAACACACCAAAATATTTGTTTGCCAACCGCCATAAAACCCGAAGAAGAAGAAGAAGAAGTGAAACTTTCAGTTTGTTATCGCTTTTTCCAAACGCGGGTTGTGGCTGAGTTTCGTGTCACTATTTATAACTGAGACGTTACAGTTACTCCAAGGAAACATTAGAGACTCACTGGCTCCTACATGTGTGTTATTTCTAATAGTGGAGATCAAGGAGGAGAAATACTGTACATCATGAAAAGAGGTGAGTTTCTTTTGGCGTTTTATTTTCGTCAGGAAGCTACATATAGTGCTGTTGCGGAAGCAAGGAGCTGTCAAGTTTCCAACATTTTTTTTTTCTTTCCAAATTGCATTCGACTATGAGAGAATGAAAAACTCATTATTTGGGTGATAAACAAATTTCCTCACTCCTTTTTATTCCTTTTTAAGCCTTTTTATCCAGGCTTTTATCCAGTCTGTAATGAGGCGCTAATCAGTATATACTGAATTCACACAGCAAGCTAGTGACTGCAGGCTCTGGCAATACACCACTAAAACCATTAAGAACCATTATGTTTATTACACAAACATAATGAGCAACTTTCAAATACAGCACTAAACACTACCTGCTGGCCTTAGAGGTTGTTAAAAGCATTTTTATTTTCATTTATTTATGAATTTGGCAACTTCTTCCTAACAGAAAGTGTCTGAGTTCACCTCAGTGACAGGAGTCAGGGGAGGAGATGGAAAGAGTGCTGGCTAAATAATACACATTAAAACTACAGTAATACAAATACAGTATTCAGAAATAAGTAGAATATAAAAAATTAATAATAATAATGCTGAAAGTATTGTGAGCAGAACCTGGCTTTTATCCCCCACATAGCAGATTCAGAGGTCTGAAATAGTTTTCTTTGGTAGCTTCCTTCCTGTTTGAAATCTACAGCGTGTCCCAAAAGTCTCCGTACGTAGGAGAAATGAACACTTTCAGCAAAACGTCTTCTAAAATCTTCATGTGTAGTTTATATTATATATTTTTTTCACCGGATAGCCTTTAAGAACACCTTTGACAAAAGAAGAAGGTATTGAAATCATTCTCATGGCTGGATCGGGAAGGTTGCGATGGACTTTAACAGGAAACATGGCAAGCACTTCACACACGACACTGTCGCCAAAATTATTAACAAATTAAGAAAGAAGTGCCAGCCAGGGGGGTTGTTTCGCGCCAGCCGGGGGGTTGTTTCGCGCCAGCCAGGGGGGTGTTTTGGGCCAGCTGTGAAGTGTCCACAAACATCCACTGACGAAGGAACAACTGACGTGGTGCTGGCGTACATAGTCCCCTATGTATGGAGGCTTTTGGGACGCCTTGTATTTTAAGAGTATTTGAGACAAATTAGTAACAAGAAGGACTAGACTTGTTAGTAGTAGTGGCATCCTCATTGAGTTGTTAAAATGTTGCTTTTTTTTTTTTTTTTTAAACCATTGATTGCTTCTGTGGGTTTACCCTTGTATTATTTGAACAACACATATAATTGTAGAAGAATAAGGATTTGACATTGGCCACAGAAGTTGTCATTGAAAATCTTTGGCTCTGATAGTAGTTCCAAGCTACACAGGATAGCTCCAAAATCTCCAAGGCACAAAAAGCACAAAAGGTGAGTAGAGAAGAAGAAAAAAGTGACCTGGTGTAAAGGTATTGCAAATACTACACTTCTGTCACTTTGGACTCCACTGCCCAAGCCTGCGCTCACTGACTCCACTAATCCGCTGAATGAGAGAGGAGCAAATCTTCATCTAATGGATTTTGCTAGTTTTCACAAGTTCTTCTGACCCCAAAATCACCCCATCTGAAAGCGAGCAGCTAATGTCTGCGCCTTTTTGGTAAAAGGTAATCCGTAAAACACATCATTTTAACAGGAGAAGTGGCGTCACCTGGCAGCAAGGGGAAGATTGTGTATTCATTGCAATGGTCTTATGCCTTACATGCAGCAGAGGGATCTAAAAATACAAATGTTTCCTTGAAAAATTCCAGGTTTGTATTTTAATTGTCTTTTTTGTGTTTGTCTCAAAGCAACAGCTTAAGGACGTGCCCTGTTTCTGCCAAGAGGCAGAGATAATCCCAGAAATGCAACAACTGCAGAATGTGGAGGATGTGCCCAGTCTTATCTCAGAGGCTTTGTGGTGTAATGGCGAAGCTCGGCACACAGAGCAAACTCTGTTACAGATGTGTACAGTGAAACTGGTGGACTTCAGGAAAATACAGGGACTGAATGCAAAAAAAACATCAGAAGGAAATTTTCCTCCTGGAGGTAATTATGATTAGAAAGATGAACATGATGATATCACACCCTAATGTAACGAAAGTGTAACCTGCCAGTTTTGCTTTAGTGTCCTCTTCGTCTTTTGAAGACATCTTGTTTGTGTGTCTAAGTTCCAGGTAAATCCAGTTTTTATGGAGACCAGCAGACATTGCACGCTCAGTTAAAGATGTGTTCTGTGAGACTGGTGGATTGTAGAAAAATACAAGCCAGAAAAGCAACAGCTGAGGGGGAACCAGAAGGCGGAGCTTATGATCATGAATACAACAGCAGTGATTTTATTTCCTCCAGTGAGTACATAATGGTTGTATTGTGGAGCTGAATGCAAATGGTTATACATTTCATAAAGTCTATGGGATGCATTGTAAGTAAAGGTAGATGAAGTGAAATGACGTGTGGCCCATACTCGGAATTTGTGCTCTGCATTTAACCCATCCAAGTGCACGCACGCACACACGCACACACACACACCGTGAACACACACCCGGAGCAGTGGGCAACCTTTTCGTTTTTGGGTTTTTGGGTCACCTGTGAATGTCTGGCCTCCCTCTATGGGTTTAGGAGCGTGAACTGGTAAATTTGTAATGATTCACCACTGTAGTGCATCTGTTTGCCTTATCTCATTTTCAACTTGTTGTGTGATCTTGAACAACCTTTGCCTTGGTGAGTAATTTAGACCTTGACATAGGTAGTAAAACGAGAACTTGATCTCTCAGGGCAAATTGATGTTTACAGGCAAATTTCTTTTGTCAGTTACAAATAACAGGGGTTCAGGCCACTTATCTCAGTTTTATGCATCATCATGAACACTATGTAACACTGCGCAACACTGATTGGTGAGAACTAATACAAAGCGGTACCATCATGTTCTAGTCATTTAGTCTGGGTCTAATGGCCCAATGAGGTCCATGCCAGTTCTCTCAACAGGAACCCCAGTTAATGGGAGCAGGCACAATGGAGCTAACCCTAACCCCTAACCTCTAACCTAGCAGCTGCTGATGGCCCGGGCAGCACCTGCCCAACAAGAACCACACAAAACTCTCATCCAAACTCTCATCCAGTATCACCCAGTGGCCCTAAACGCGTTCAGCCGTCCCCTCGAGGCAATTCTTTTCATTTGTGAAATGTTACTAGACAGTTGTGATATATTTTAGCTAGAGAAGCTAAAATAAATAAGTAGTGAATAATTCTCTCTCTCTTCCTGTCCCTTTTTGTCCCTCTCTCCTGAATCAGAAGAGCTGGAATTAACAGAAGACTATATTATTTTCTGTCTCTTTTTTTTTCACTCTTTCTTACATATTATAACTAGCTCAATGCAAACTGTAACATTTTGCCAAACTTATGCAATACAGCATTCATTTGCTAATGCTTTATTGATGAGTGATTTTGGTCATCACACAAGTAAAACATAGGTTTACCCCCAAAAAAGGTTAATGTCAATCCCTGCATAAAATTTTGGATCGTTTTTTTTTTGTGTGTGTGTGTCATGTATTGTCTATAGACCTTGCTGCTAAGAAATTGTTGAAAAGGAATTCAGCGGCCAAACTGGCAGTAATTTGCAAATTGCAGCCCATTTGTGAATTATTGTTGGGCACGAGGAGTATTTAAAAGTTTAAAAGTTTAAAAGTTATTTTCCTCTCATGAAATCACAGGTGAGTCCAGCAAGTCATCTTCTGATGACGAATGGGATCAACCTACCTCTCAAGAACAAACGATCAGACGAAAGAGCCTTAGAAAAGTTAAGTTTGCGAAGGGCTCCTTTGCATTACATCATACAGGCAAACATAATGTACTTCAAATGGGACAAAGGACTTATCAGTGCAGCCAGTGCAACAAGAGTTTCAGTAGTTCACTGAGCTTGAGAAGGCATCAGAGAACGCATGCAAAAGGGAAGCCTTACCAGTGCACACAGTGTGGAAATATGTTTACACAGAAATCAAGCCTGCAGATTCACCAGAGAGTGCACACTGGGGAGAAGCCTTACCAGTGCACACAATGTGGAAAAATGTTTGCACAGAAATCAAGCCTGCAGATTCATCAGAGAGTGCACACTGGGGAGAAGCCTTACCAGTGCACACAATGTGGAAAAACCTTCTCACAAGGTACACAACTACGGAGACACCAGATAGTGCACACCAACGTAAAGTGTTACGGCAACTCTCAGTCCGACAAGGCGCAGGTGTCAAATGTTAAAGCACGCGAGGAGTGTTTACGTTGCAAACAGTGTGGAAAACAATTCTCGAGCTCATTAGGTTTACAGAGCCATAAGTATGCACATACTCAAAAGACGCTCAATCAGTGCTCAGAGTGTGGTCAACAGTTCCGACATTCTTTGTCCCTTAAAATTCACAAGAGAATACACACTGGGGAAAAACCGTACAAGTGCTCTCAGTGTGATAAGACATTTCTAAGTTCTTCATGTCTTATAGTACACCAAAGGCTACACACTGGACAAAAGCCTTACCACTGTGACCTGTGTGGAAAACAGTTTTCACAGTCAACACATCTGCGAACCCACCAGAGAGTGCACACCGGAGTCAAGCCTTACATCTGCTCTCAGTGCGGCAAGTCTTTCACTCAGTCATCACATCTTAGAGTGCACAAGTTATTGCACACTGGACAGAAGCCTTACTGCTGCTCCACATGTGGCAAAGGATTCAGAACATCCAGCCACCTTAAGCTGCACCAGAGGATACACACTGGGGAAAAGCCATACCGCTGCTCTGTGTGCGGCTGGTGTTTCACTCAGTCCCACAGCCTTAAAGAGCATCTGAGAATACACACCGGAGAGAAGCCGTACCAGTGCTCTAAATGTGATAGAGTATTCAGAGAGTATAGCACCCTTAAATACCATGAATATTTGCACCCCTGAGGTGAACCTTACGTTTGCTCTTACCTTTAAGTGTGAGCTGAACTATGCTGTTAATGAAGGTCTCACCAGTTATGTATGGTGATACTTCGTGTTTTGAAACCCTTCAAAAGACTGGGCAAAATGATTGTATACCCAATTATTAATATTTCCCACTCAAGCAATAGGGAAGCCCTTAGTGCTTACTGTAACAAAAATAATTGTCAGTATAACCTTTTATGCTTTATAATTATTACTTTTTTTTTTTTTTTTTTTTTTTACATTTTTTTTTACATGAATGCTTTCAGCTTGTCATTAAGCACAATCATGTTTTAAAAATATTGTGTTAAAATTAAACTATTCATTTTAGTCATATTAACACTTTCATGTTTTATAAATAATTCTGAAAACCTGATTAAGGATTCAGTGCAGTAGGAATGAAGAAACAGCGAGCCTATAAAGGATGGATTTATACGGACAGCAATGCCTCCAAGAAAACAATGCTTTCAGGTCTGTCTTCGATTACCTGCAACACACTGATGAAAGTGAAGTGCAGTGCAACAGGGAATGACATTCACATCTGTCACAAAGGCAGTGTTTTCCTCTTTAAAAAAAAACCCAACGGCTGCTGATTATTTTTCACTGAAGACATAATACAGTGTAAGAGCAGTGCAGTGAAGCTTTGTTCTGTTGGTTTTTTTTTCCCTATTCGGTGTGGCACATTGTCCTCATGCCAGAATTGAAAAGCAATATTGCCTTGGAATTACATTTTATGTTTTTCCTCCACTGTGATTGGTTTTCCAGCTGGCATTCTGTGCCATGCAGATCACGGCACCAGCAGCTGGACGAAACCGAGATATCAAGAAAATCGTATGGAAACAGCTGATCGTTATTTGGGATTAATCAGAATTACTTCATTGATGATATGTGTATGATAATTACTTTTAAACATGAGTTTGAATGTGATGCTGAGCAGTCCTATGCCCCATTAGAAAAGGGTGTGAATACTTATGCAGTTGTAAGTTTTTTCTGTTTTCCCCTAAAAGATTTCTATTTGTTTTTCACTTGAACTGTGTCGGCTGGTAAAGCACATTAAAGGTGGTGGGATGGGGAAATGCGTGGGAAGTATGTACTTTAAAGAGCATTTAATTAGCTGAACACAAGCCTAGTACATGATGACTCATCAGATTAGATTTCTTTTTCAGAAAAAATTTTTGAATAAAAAAAATTATAATAATAATGTAATTTTTAAAAAAGATTTTCTGAATAATTTTTCAGAATTACACACACACATTATTTTATATCTATATATATATATATATATATTAATATATATTAATATATATATA
>CM075004.1:28282456-28297937 GCA_037576675.1 Pangasius sanitwongsei | reverse complement strand
GCACTTGGATGGGTTAAATGCAGAGCACAAATTCCGAGTATGGGTCACCATACTTGGCTACACGTCACTTCACTTCAAAAGGTTGTCCAAGCTTACTTATATGAAATGCATTGAATAAATGTATTATTACCTTGTTTTGATAAGTTCATTAGCCATTTAAGACAATTTCCTATCAGGATAACATCATCACTGACAACACATTATATGTTATGGCTTACTCTGATTCCTACTCTTAGTTACGTTTAGAGCAAATATAATCTAAATGAGACCATAAGGATTTCTACTCACAAATTACGTTATATAATACCATGTACCTGTGATGCACTGGTGTCCCATCCAGGATGTTTTCCTGAGTCATTCCCAGTGTTCCCAGGCTGAGATCTGGATCCACTGTGACACTAGTAAGTGGTTACTGCAAGTGAGTGATTTGCTTTTTTTGTACTTTCACTTTTGACAGTAAAATAATTCTATCCTGAAAACAACATACATTTACTGACAATGGAAAATGATCAAAAAATAACTATGATTATAAATTAACTCAACTTACAATGATCCCCACATGAGAGTTCTGAGTATCTTGGCAGTAATTAATCGTTGTAACTCATAAAACATAATAGATTTTTAAGGATCAAGCAAATTATGTTTTCGTATTGCTTTCATATCGCTGACGCCATATTGGTAGCACGTTGCAGGAATAGTAGGCTACGTTCTGCTTTAGAAGTTAAAAAGCTGTTGCTTTTTAAGCCTCTCTTTACCTCATCAACCTCCATTTTCTCTTCAGCTGTAACACTGGGATACCTGGAAAAGTTTGATGAATGCAAGAATAACATTGCATTAAAAACTGCACAGATGTTAGTGTTGTTATCTAACACTTCTGTGTTCACGCTTCCGATGCACCATGTGTTGACCCAAGGTTCTCTCAAAGACATCACAAAGTTAGTAGCTATTTCTGAATTCAGGCATGTATTATACTGATAAACATTACATTCCAACATATGTGGATAAAGCACAAGTACATATAAAATAATTACCGTGTGTAATGAGACATCCTTAGCTTCCACAGGGCTGTTTATATCAGTGATGACGTGACACGTGATGTGTATAAAGTTTCACCAATAAGAGCTCTTCTTCTTCTTCTTCTTCTTCTTCTTCTTCTTCTTATTATTATTATTATTATTGTTGTTGTTGTTGTTGTTGTTGTTGTTGTTAGTAGTAGTAGTATTGTTATTGTTTTGTTTAATGTATTTTTACTTCTAGTTGTAGAGTTCGATGTGTAGTCTTTTTGCAATTTTATAGGATTACATGACCTTCAGCTTCCTATTTTATTATTTTTTTGTCACGCAGACGTTTGGTAATACAAATACACCTTTATTTATCATGTCAGTAAATTACCCTGACAAGTAAACACTAAAACTGAAACTGGGTTATTATATGATTAAAATAAATATAAATTATAAATAAATATTTTTCAAAAATGTAAAAATAAATATAATTAATAACTACAGGTTTGCATTATTTAATATTCAAGTATAATTCAGAATTCAAACTGGTAGCTATTACTTCAGAGCTTTTTATTGTTATATTTGTTTTATTATTTTTAAAATTATAGCATTTGGCAGACGCCCTTATCCAGAGCGACTTACATTTATCTCATTTATACAACTGAGCAGGGTTAAGGACCTTGCTCAGGGCCCAACAGTGGCAGCTTAGCCATGCTGGGATTTGAACCCACAACGTTCTGATCAGAAGTCCAATGTCTTAACCACTTAAAAGGGCACAGCAGTGGCAGCACTGGGATTTAAACTCACAACCTTCAGAGGTCCAATGTCTTAACCACTGAGCTACCACCGTATATATATAATAACCCAGTTTCAATTGCAGTGTCCAGTTTTCACTTTTTTATTATTTAATAAAGTATATGTTGTCTGCAAATGAATAATTACTTGCTTATTCTTAACATTCATACCCCAAATATGTGCATAATTCTGCATATGTACAGACACCACTGCTGTGAATGAGAGTTGAGCCTTTGTATTCTTCACACATCTCACATTTAATATTAAATCAAAGACATGTACACTGTAGCACTGCTACCAAAGAACATGCCAGAGAACATGTGAAACTTCACACAGACAGTTACCCAAGTTCACACAGACACCCTATAAAGAATTCAAAGGTTCAAATCTGTTTGACCAATCATGAATTACAGCTATATAAGCGAACCAGCTCCACCTCCTTAAATGTAATATAAAATTGGCCCCACCAAGTCATCAATTTGAGTGAGATGGCACCAGTTACTGGTGGTTCACTCCCTTAAACTACCATTCAAGTGTCATGATGATTGCCCTGTAGTAACCCTGTGAAATGCCTGTCAAATGCCTGCTGAAATCTGATTGGCCAGTGGCAGCCATTTTTAAATAATTAGGTCATCATCAAAATCCACTGACACAATAGCACATATATGTTGCACCATACCAAATTTCAGCTTCATGGGACTTATGGTTCCTGAGAAAGACTTATCTGACCTTAGCTCCACCACCTATGTATGATCACACCGTATGTTTTACATATGCCCTCAGATTCTTGTCCTGTGTATGCCTTTCAAGTTTCTTGTGAATCCATTCAAGCAATCATGAGCTAGAGCTGTTTAAGTAACTCGAGCTCCACCTCCCTAGAATTGATTGACGTATGGTGGCCATATTGTTTACAAATGTCAGTATGTTTTTGATAATTATTGAGATTGACCCTCTCCTGACATTTCCTGATGTCTTTTGACATCAAGATTGTTAAGATTGGCTTCAACTCTCATGTCCTGCAGTTGTAGAAATGTTATATACTCGTGTACAGGATTATACGCATCTTGAGAGTATTAAAGTTACTAATGGTGAGGTAAGTAATTATTAATTTGCAGACAACATATCCCTTCTCTTAAAAAATGAAAATGTGAAAATTGGAAACTGAAATGTATTGTTTAATAAAGTAAATATAACAACAAAAAGGCAAAAGTAATATGTTTCATATTCTGAATTACATTTGAATGTTAAAGGATGCAAACGCATAGTTTTTAATTGAGCCTTTTTACTGTTATCTTTATTTGTCATATAATAATCCAGATTCAGTTTTAGTGTTCACTTTTCAGGGTAAATTACTGCCATGACAGATTAAGGTATGTCTGTGTATACCAAACCTCTGATTGTCAAAATCATAACAAAATAAGAAGTTTAACATCTTAAAATTTAACAAAAGCCAATATTCACTTATGACTTACACTTATTAAAAGCCAATATTCACACACAGCTAACCTTATTGACAGATTAAGCTTTTCTTTGTTAATTTTCAGATGAACGAGCAGCAATGAGAGCATTGAGAGACACTTCAGCTGTGTGGTTATCCAGACATCTTTCTTGACTGCAGTTGATTCTACATTTACTACACTGAACAGCAGCAAAACTAAAGGATAAACTGCTAATGTCACTCATAACAAGACAACATTTAATTATTATTTAATAATTCCATTCATTGCATTAAAGAGACTGATAAGTCTGGCTTATATGACGTACCATCCGCTCAGTTATTCATGCACCCACTTAACAAATGTTGATGGAACAGTGTTCTTTAAAATATTATATAGTAACTGAAAGTTATATGTTTTGTCTTTTTACTGTTTGTACTGTTATGATGCCTAAGCAGACTTTTTTCTTGATTATTTTCCATGTACTTTTCCATGTGTTTGATGTTTTGGTAGTGTAATCTAGACTTTGTTTACAGTAAAGTAAGACATTTCATTTCATTAAACCATCTGGTATAAACGGACTAACTAAACCATCCCTGTCTTGTAAAGAAAAAAAGACATCAACCTAAAGCAAAAACACAACAATGACAACAACTCTAATTTTTGGGACCTTTTTGGGCTCCACTTCGTCTTCCTTGTGGTAAAATGCCCTGACGCTGATTTTATTTTCATGGTTTATTGTTGACAGTTGCAGTGAAACAGCCCCTAGATTTCGTCTCCCCCAAAATGTAGTAATGGTAATTACACATATTAAATTTTTAGCCTCCACATCCAATATGTCATTATATAAACTGCCATCACTGTTATTTTGGTGAATTCACATGGTTTATCATACCATGTTTTCAGTATTATTGTTAACATGAACCAATTATTCTCTTAATAAAAGCTGCTACATCTTTCCTGTTCACAAAAATGTTTTTACATATTAAATATCTATAGCAGAATGTAACGAATGTAACATATCAGTCTCGTATATGGGGGGGGTTGGGGGTGTCTCGTGTTGTTTTCTCCAGGTGCAGAAACAAAATCACATTCCAGACAAACCCAGAAAACAGGGAAATGTTCAAACTCAAATAACTGTAATGTTGAGCTAGAAATTGTAATGAATTAATATTCTCAATATGAAATGTCAGAGGTCAGGGAGATGGTTCTCTGTATATCTGGCTCACCGAAGCTTAATAACTTACAGTTGTTCTGGCTTGGATTGTAGGTCGTATTTATAATTGGCAACTTAAGTCCAAAAGTTGCATTAATAACTTTTTTGCAAGGAAAGTTACACATATTCAGACTCAGGGTTATGCACCTGCTTAAGTCAGTTTTCTGTAGCTGTGTCCACCTCAGGGTGTCTAATTATACCTAAATTTACTTATTATGCTGCCCTAACAGCAGATGAGGGCAGCAATTCCCATCTCTGCACCTCATTGTCAGGTTAGTGTCATGAAGTCCATCCATCCATCCTTTTTCCACACCATTGGCAACAGGATCTATGGCACCCAAGGCTCAGTGATGTGTGTGGGGAGCAAAGGCTAACCCGTCTGGTCCGACCCCACAGAAGAGCTATTGTATCACAAACTGCTGAAAAAGTTAATGCTGGCTATGATAGAAAGGTGTCAGAACACACAGTGCATTGCAGCTTGCTGCGTATGGGGCTGTGTAGCCGCAGCCCGGTCAGAGTGCCCATGCTGACCCCTGGCCACTGCCCAAAACTCCTACCATGGGCACGTGAGCATCAGAACTGGACCATGGAGCATTAATCACTACAAATTTAGTTTAATTTAACAACATGGCTTCCACCATCTTTAGTTGGCAGCTTATAAAACAGCACTTGATCCAGCACATCCTATTATAAAAATAGATTAATAAGCAAAATTCACGCCTTGAGATAAGCAATGTCTCTAATTAAGATGCTGTTTCCACCAGTGTGTTCTGTAAGAAAAAATAATCCTGGATAGTATTAATTAATTAATAGTTTCATATGTATTTAACATTAGCCTCAAATGGCATTCCATAGTATTTTGGAGTGTTTTTACAGACCAATTTCAGCATGACATTTTGTAGTTACATGAAAATGTCAGACAGTGGTGCTAGACCTCCTACTGCTCCTTGCATGATTTGATATCGCTCAAGAAAAATAGGCTTGAGTCCAAAATCTGAATTGCATGAGACTGTTTTAGGTAAACTCTGCCCCACTGTCTGAGTGTGAATATCAATATGACGTATTAATTCCTCACTTTACACACATAACTACGGCCCTTAGTGAACACGTAGATAACTACTTTTTGAGGTCTTCACTAATCCAATAATAAAGAGAATGCACAAAAGTTTCAGTTAAACTGCTGATAAACTGGCAGTGACATGAAATTACTTTAAATGTATCAATGACAGGATACACAGGATACACAATGACAAGGTTACAATGACAGGAGAAACTTTGAGCCACATGCATTTTATTAGTTTCATTCTTTTTTTTTTAAACCCATGCCATCCACCCCCCCACTTTGGAGGACTTAAACTTTGTTTAAATTTAATACAATATAGATTAAATAATAAAGCAAAGCAAAGAAGCAACACATACATATTTACAATAATATCCAGACAAGACAGAGGTCATATTTGTGTATTGGTATAGATGCATGATTAAAGAAGACATTAGATATATACAAAAGTCCAACATGTGCCAAATATATAGAGCTTCTGAAAATGGAGAGTTGCTGTTTCAGTCGCACATCTCCAGTTGTTCATCCATCAGATCCTGGCTGTGATGATCTGTCTGTTCATCTGCCTGTTCATCTGCCTGTTCATCTGCCTGATCATCTGCCTGATCATCTGCCTGATCATCTGCCAGGGAGAAAAAGCTCAGTTTATTATGTGTTCAAAATCAAGTTTTTGTACTTCAGTGTTGTGTATTGGTATTAATTTGAGGTTTTATTTGGGTGACAAAGAAGCTCCTTTTTGGGATGTCAGATAAACTGTAACTCTTAGGGGTGTAAAGATTGGATGATTTGGATCAATGCATTGATTAAAGTGCAATAATTGAAATGAATTGGGAAAGTCATAAATCAGTTTTTATCTGAAACAGACAGACAACTGGTGTGTAAAAATAACTCAGATTTTAAACTGACATGTGAGTAATTTAATAGGCTAGCAAGGTGATTTACCTGAAACTCTGATACTTCTAAAACAGGCCTTCTCTACATCATCATCATTTATGAATTATGGTAAGTCTACTGCAGATTCTGGTCACATTCTGATTGAATCGTTCCGTATTATAGCAGATTCAGTTATCAGATTTGCTGTCTTTAGAACCAAAATCGTATCGTAACGTGTGTTACACTGAGTTTTACACCCCTAGTAACTACACCCTTATGAAAAAAAATCATGTGATCATGTGCTGTTATATGATCACAAGTGAACAACATGTGAAAGTGCATTTCAACATGCCTTGAAATTGCACGTGTCCACCACAGGAAAACACCACAAAAACCTTTTTCTGTAAGGGTGAAGTATACCACTCAAATTATAGGCCTATTTATCATATTATAGGCCATGTTTACCTCATCTATCTTCTCTACATCCACATCCATCTTCTCTACAGCCACATCCACATCCATGTTCTCTACAGCCACCTCCACATCCATCTCTTCTTCCCCCAGACTTAGTTTCTGGAACAATTCACTGATCTCAGTAATGTCATCATGTGGCATCTGCGTAAATAAACACACAGTGTGGGTCTTCTAAACAATCAAAATAAGTATAATAATTTATTATAAAATATGATTGTAAATTATATTGCAAATTTTATATATAATATAAAATTGTATAAAAATTACAATATTCATATTTTTATAAAGTAGTAATATTTTAAAATCTAATTAAAATGCTAATTAACTGACATAATACAGAAATATTGATTATACTTTTAGCTAGTTTAACTAGTACAAATTGAGTAAAGAAAGATAAAAGAAAGAGCCCACTTAGTCATTGTTGGGTTGTTTCACCCATGGCACTTTGCCATCAAAGGCACATTCAGGCTTTAAGCTGCTTCAGCGTTCTGTGAATTTCTCCAGAGGAGAAATAAGAGTGTGAGAATAAAAAAGAGTCATGTGGACAGGAGGGAAGGAATCCCACTTCAGTCAACCACAACTGCTGCATGAGTGACTTCATTGTCATTGTCTTTCACATATTTGTGACCAGAGATCAAGCTCAGTACAGTTTACTGGATGTTTCGTGGGGGGGGGGGATAGAGGGAGGGAGGAGAGATTAAGAAAAAGGCGGAGAGAAAAGAGGAGAGGAAGGACACAAAGAGAGAGAGATGGTTAAAACAAACAGGAACTTCATTTTGTAACAAGGTATTTACTTATCACAATACAGAAAATGACAATTTAAAAAAAAATGCAGACAATTTACCTTCACATGCAGACTTAATTGCCGCAGATGCTCGATGAGCTGAAAAAAAAGGCATATAATATAAGGCAGAAATACATAAATATCTATACACGTACATAATGTTTAATATAGAAGGATGCAAACTTGATATGTAAAGTAGCTGTGGCTAAAGACTAAACCTAATGTCCACACACATCAATATAAAATTGTCATGACCACTGAATGATGATTTACGTTGGTTTGGAAGTTACCAGTAGTGCTATTAATAATAATAATAATAATAATAATAATAATAATAGTTCTATCTACATACATCTACATATCCAAATAATACACTGATGAAACACATTGTTACCGTATATATTTTGATAAATCTAAAAGGCGATGCAAAAGCTATAGGTTTGTGCTACAGTTTTATAATTCATCTTGAAGCAAGAGTAAAATTACTGATCTGGGATCTGGCTTCTCTTTTCCTGTTTTAAATGACCAGATTAATACTCGAAGGAGAGAACTGGTCTCAGATCAGTGTTTGCATGTGTTTACCTCCACGAATGAATGAATACACAAATATATGTGCATACCTACGTATAGACATATCTATATCAAGCTAATAGTAAACTAATGCTTTCATTATTAAATGAATTAATACACACACTAATCCTTAGCACTTCAGGAAATAATGAACTGTACACAGTATCATCCAAACACTCACATATGAAGAGCTATTAATACCGGTAAAAGTTAAAGTATTGACATCTTGCAAACCCATTCTGTTAATTAATCCCATGATTAAAGTATTAATAGAAATTGGTTAAATTATGGTTTGTGTATTTGGAAACAACGTAAGTTAACTCGAATTACAGGTCATAATAAAGGTATATTATATGATTAAGACAGAAAACAAGTCATGGCTTTGATAGCAATCTCTCTAGTCATGACATTTAATGAATAGAAGCCTCATCATTGCCCTTAACTCAACTGATGACTTAAATTGGAGATGAAATAATTGCTCATTTATTCAGACCACCATACATTTATCACATACTGTGTTTTCTGTACATTTATTAGCAACAGTTATTTAAACCTCTTCATAATTACCTCAGAGTGTTCGGGTCTGCTGCTCGCCATTGCTGCTTTGAAGAATTTAATACATTTAATACATACAGTAGAAAATAAAATTGCAAGAATAAAAATAAGGAATGTTGCATTTGAGCATTTAACAGTTTCTTAATAACCATTATACAAAAGTCCAATCTGCAATTTACTTTACTGTTTTATCATTTTTTGTTTTTTATCAATAGGACCTACCTGTGACTTGATTTCCACCACACTAATGTGCCAACTAAGAGCTTAGATGCAATTATTTAGCCTTCAGACAAACAAGTAACTTGCTCCTCCTTTCCTGTTCATCTCCGAGTAATTGTGTTGTGATGTCACACTTGAGAAATAGAAACTGTTGGGGAGCATGAACGCCTGTATTTCATCTGCATGTACCATCTGTATTTCATTCCAATAAAACCTTTAATTTCAAAATCACACAGAATTTTTTTTACAATTATTTGTAATATTATTGTATTGTTTGTACTGTTAATAAAATATTGCTGTACTGTTAATAAAATATAATCTCCTGGCTTTGGTTGTTCTGCAACAACAACAACATTATTACTACTGGTAATTTTTGTTGTTGTTGTGGTGGTGATGAGGGTTGTTCATGCTGTCATAATATTATTATTATAGCTAGATTGTTGGATGTGATGTTTCACTGGCAGCAGTTTGTGGTTTATCAGCAACTAAACATTTCCTATTCAAACTGCCACAAACTTCAACTTGTTTGTGCTTGCAGAACAGAAGCTTAGCTGAGAAACAGAAACGTAACTGGGAAACAGAAACTTAAGAGTGCACATATGTGTTTGTCTGAGAGTGTAAAGAGCTGAAAAAAGCTTCTTATACGTCACTGCATTTTAACAGCCCAAGAACACACACATAAACACACTTGCTTGTATTGCTGCACTTGTGGCTGCTGTAAATGATCCCTGTGCAAAAACTTAACAAATTGCCTAGTGCGGTTATTTTGCTACTTTTCATGTTTACATCATTTATTTATTCAGCCTCTTATTTAAGAGAAGACTTTACGTCTCTCTCTCTCTCTCTCTCTCTCTCTCTCTCTCACACACACACACACACAAACACACATAACACACATAGTTTTTCCCCAGAAAGTAAAGCAAAAATAAGATAAGATAAACTTTACTGATCCCACAGTGGGGAAATTCACTGGGCACAGGGTTCATAATTACAGTCTCATCTGTAGTCTAATGTTAAAGGTTAAAGACAAAAAGATGTTCCAGCAGGGTCCTGTATGCCTTTCTTCAACTTTGTGTATTGTATTCCCTTTTAACCATAATCATCAGGCCTTTCATGACCTACTGTGGGTGTATTAGAACATTACCTTATTATTTATTTTAGTGTGTATTATTAGGTATCATAGTTGTATCATTTCTATCACTTCCCTAAACAGCCATACAACTGCATGTAAACCCAGCAAACAACAACATGAAAATCCAGTACTTACAGAACACTAAGCCTAGAAACCAGTGTTTGTAGCATTCTGTCCAAGTATTACATTTAGTTGCACTTGTACTTAATAAAATCTTGTATATGTTTTAGGTTTGGTGAACTTATCGAATAGATATGGGATCACTCTCACCTAGTATTGTTGTGAATTCATGCCACAAATATGATCACATTTAAATTTTCACATTCACTGGGAGCAGAATTAAATCTAACTAAATATTTCTCACAATCCCTAATATGAATCGAGGTGAAATTTGGCAGAATGCATTAATGTGCTAATCTGTACTTATACTTCTTATAATGAATTGGTTACTGAAAAAACATGGTCACCATCAGCCAATTAGATTTCAAAAAGCATTTCACAGGGTTAGCACTGAGCTACCATCACAAAACTTACTGTATGTTTGTCTATGGTCTCTTTATTGTTCTATTTAACTTGGTAAGAACTGGGCACTGAGGGCACTATTGGCAAAAGGGGCTTGGACCCCCACAGATCACCATTTGTGGTTATATTTATTATTGTGTTCCTACAGGAATTTGCCATGTTTGACTGGTCACTTGAATTAAATTGGTTTAATCCAAACCTTAGTACTCAAAAACATGTTTCTCTATAAATAATATCAAAGTGGACTTAGTGTGTTGTTGGTGGAAAGTTCAGGAGTATAAGAAGCTCTATGGCTCTGAGAAATGTCAGAATTTTTAAATATACATTTATAAGTACAGTAAATCTATACTAAATGGGTCTGTTGAATTTATTTTAAACTCTGGGGGCAAATATTTTGGGAATATGTTTCCATGAAAATGTTAAAGACAGACAAGCTAAAAGACAAGAAGCAGAAGATGCAATGGTAGTTATCTGTTTCCATTGAATTTTATTGGCTCTTTCACCAAATGCCGATGGCTGTATGTGTTTTTTCATGACAGCAGAATCTTTAGGAGCCTATTGGAGCATTGCCGGGCCAACGAGCCCGGAGCTTCTCAACTGAGCAACATCGAAATATTAAAATAGATATGTAGAAAGGCACATGTTTTGTCGAAATACAATCTTGGCATGCATTGGCTTAAAAATAATATTAATAAAACAGGAGCAATTAATAATAAAAAAAAAACAACAACATGGTGGTAAACTGTCAAAAGCTTTGACCTTATAAAGCGCCTGTTCCTCTGAGAGCAGGACTCACAGTATAAACATTCCTCCTTCTCCTCCTCTTGGAAAATAAATGACAAAAACAAAAAGAAAAATCCCTACACCACCATTGGCACAGGACACAGGCTCTGTAATACATCACTTACACTCATAAATACTCGCTCGCTGAGAAACAGCAACAATGTCAATGACTGTTTGGTCCGACATACAGTAGCAGTGTGCTCGAGTACAGTGTTGATCTAAGCTTGTCCTGAGAGAAAGAGAAAGAGAGACACACACACATACAGAGAGAGAGAGAGAGAGAGAGAGAGAGAGAGAGAGAGAGAGAGAAAGCCCCAGTCCTCAACAGCGTAGCACTAGTAGCCATGCAGGAGAGGAGCTTCGGGTTTTGGCACGTTTGCATCTCTGTTGTGTCGAACAATGCAAGCGCTGTCCTGATTTTGCCGAGTGGCAGGAGTCACTGGTTAAGAGAGGGTGGAGCGTACGTTAAAACTGATTAGCATACTTGATCATGTGGCATCACTACTTCTTTTCTTCAGCTTGACATAACCTAGCATACCAGTCTTATTTACACAAAATGTACAGCACAAACTGTGGACTGTGCAGCTTCCTCTAATGGCTCCGCCCCTTCTGCTACGTACAGCAGGCAGCAACTGCGAAAAGTGCTTCCACGCCACCTTCTAGCACAGAGGAACTCAACTAAAATTTGCAAAGGTCCAGTTACACATTATTCCTTTCTTACAAAGCAACTAACATGACTGATTAACCACAACTTGTAACTCTTGACCATTAGCGACTAATTTATTAGCTATTAATAAGATCATTTCAAGTGGTTATGTTCAAATAGTGCCATAGTCTATGAACACACGAAACATGTCTGTTTGGAATTTCTGTCGCAGGGAGAATAACCGCACACTTCTCTGTCCAATCAGGTTTTGTAAACAATGTTGTCATATCACTAATCAGTCAGAGAGGGTAAACAAAATGAAAAATCTCTGAAAGTCAGTGAAAACTCTCCCATTTTTGAGCTTATGTCTCTAGCCCTATAGCTTGTCTCTGGTTTGATGAGCTGCCTTCAGCTAAATGATTCACACAAATGCTTGTGATTGGATAAACCGCAAAAGAGGATTTGATACAGAAGCCGAGCTGGTTCATGTTTAGAAAATTGGGTCGCTGAACTATTTTTTCCCCCCTGTACATTTCAGCGTTTTCAGCTGATGACCCCTGATCTAGCACGTCCTCCAGGTATTAACAGTACACTACATTTGGCTGAATTTTCCAGTGTAAACACAGTGCTTTCACTTCAAGTATGCAAAGCACACAATTTGCTAATACAACAGTTTACCTAACAAGCTTGCAAACCTGACTACTGGCTTTAATTATGCAACATATTACCTAATGTTATCTAACTTGGCTGGCTTCCATCAGAAAGCTACAACTAGCTTTCTATAACTTTAAAGGAGCAGTTTGACATTTTCCAGCCCTCTGCTAACAAACTGAAGTTAAAGGAGCAGTCTGTAATTTTAGAGCCCTTTGATAGAGGTAACATTAAAGGAGTGGTTTGTGATTTTTTTTTTTTTAGAGCCCTTTGCTGTCTGTGAGGAAAACTGCAATGATAACATTAGATGATAAGCCTATCTATTCCCTCAATCTGAGCTAAAACTCCTCTGCCTTTTTTTTTTTTTTTTTTTAAATGGAAAGCCTTGAGCAGTGGTGGTGTTCAACCTGGGGCGGAGCTGATTTTTGCACCAGCAAAATGTAAACAGAAACTTAAAGCAAACAAGCTAGCCACTGCAATAATACACATCACAGTCTTCCTAAAGTATTTTTAAACCATTATTATTATGCATCTAGCAGCACTTTTAAACATCACAAACTGCACCTTTAATATTAAGTAGACAGGCAACTGACTAGTGAAACTATCAAATATATTTCAATGCTAAGTTGTTGAGTCAAGTTGAAAATGCGAAAAGAAATTCTGTCATATGATCACGTTAGCATCTACGTGAGAAAAACGCAAACGTCGATCCAAGATTGGCCGTCACTTGGCAAAATCAGGACGTGCCTTTTTTTTTGGTCGTGTCCTAAAAGCTGATGATTGGCCGTGCCCTCTGATGTCCAACACTGTCAGAGTATAAACTACAAGCTACAGTGGATACACATGGCTAAAGCGAAGAATAATATAAACTGGCAACCTTGTACTGGCTTATTTTGCGTTAAGCTACAAGGTAAAAAAAAAAAATAATAATAATAATAATAACGAAAACAGTGCACAAGAAAAAAATGAGATCTAATTAAATATATGGAACAAAAGCACCCTGCATTTCCTCTCCATCCTGCTGTACTTCAAGTATGCACTTCAGGTAACATGTTACTTGAACCCCATGTCATAATACTGACACGAACATGCCATAAACACATCAGCACATAAGCTAATGCTGTCATAAGCTAATATTACAGTGATGGAATAGCGCCATGTATGATAAAACATATGCAAACAGTCAAAGTGGTTATGATACGACAGTTATGATGTCATATACTTGTGCTATTATAGGAAAATAATCAACGATAGTTTGGTGTGATGCGGCCCAACACGAAACAAAGTTACGGTTACCACCCTGAAGTTGATTATTTTCCAATTACGGCACATCCTGAACTGTTTTGACAACTCTACCAGTTTTTGAAATGTAATGACGTCATACTTTTTATTTATTTATAGTTACATGTAATGTGGAACGTCGATAAAACCAAAACTAGTTCCTGTCATCACTTAGCAGCTATAAACACGTGTTTCCTCACCAGCCTCTTTTTTTTTCCTCTCTTGGAATAATAGAACAAAATAAAATGCAGCTTGTCATGTTACCGAGAAACGGCAAAGCACAAAGTCTTCGGAGCACTCTCCTGTGATTCTTACAAAAGTGTTGACAACTAAATTGTTCTGTAAACGAAGTCGTAAGCTAAGATTATGTGGCCATCGATATCCGTCCGCCATTTGGCTCCCTGTGAAGGAGTCGTGACTATAGTAACGATAGCGTATTAGAGCGAACGCATTAATATTAACTTCTGATTTGCCCTAAATACTCAAAATGTGCACTAACTAGAGAGCATGTGACAGGCGATCATGCAATCAAACAAAATGGCAACTACAATAATAATTACTGATCATTTTAACAGGACACTGTTATATCATTAGATATACCATATAATTATGACTGGGTTTATGACTTGATCGGTCTCGTGACACTGAGTTCAAGTAATGTGTTACCGTTCTTGAGACCTGGAACGAGTGAAATCAGACCTGGCGTAAACGGAGGTCTAGAATTTCCTGATGTTTGTGTGCTGTTTAACTGAGGGTTGTTCTGCGGCTAGGTCTGTTCACCTTTGTGTGCAGGTTAATTTGGAGAACAGTAGTTTAGCCACCCGAGGGGTGAGAAAGACCACACACACACACACACACACACACACACACACACAGTTGCAATGCGTTATGTCCGCGCAGAAACAGAAGAGCGTTCCTCCAGTTTATTCTGGGTAAAGAGATGGGCAGTGCTGCCACCTTGTGGTTTCAGTGAATAGTGGCGGGAGTGGCAGGCTCATCTGGAGAGCTTGCTGATGACACGAATGAGAGCAGCGTTCTCGTCTTTCAGCCTCTGGTTATCGGCACGCAGATCAACAAGAACCTGTGGAGAGAAGGCGGCGGGAGTAGGGGTGTGAGTGAGAGAGAGAGAGAGAGAGAGGGATTTAATTCTTTGATTTTAATAAAATGCCTTTTGGATAAGATCAGTCATCAAATTAACATGCATCACCTTGAGTTCATCTTCAAGCTCTGCTGCTTTCCTCTCAAGTGCTTTCTTCTCCTGTGACACACAAACATGAAAAAAAAATCTTTCACTGTGTTCCCTTCAATGGATTCAGCCTAGCATTTCCCTAATGGTCATACACTGCCTGGCCAAAAAAAAGTCGCTGTTTAGGTTTTAATAGGCAAATACATAAGAGTCTATGAATGGATCATTATTAGAGTGATTATAATGTTTCTAGCAGGTTATATGTTTGGCAACAGTTCTTTTAATCTTAAAAGATGA
>CM075004.1:28256066-28282356 GCA_037576675.1 Pangasius sanitwongsei | reverse complement strand
CATATAACATGCTAGAAACATTATAATCACTCTAATAATGATCCATTCATAGACTCTCATGTATTTGCCTATTAAAACCTAAACAGCGACTTTTTTTTGGCCGGGCAGTGTATAATCAGCCTTATACCACAGCACTGCTGAGTGCTCGACTCGGATTGGTCAGAAGGTGGTACAGCCCTGACAGTAGTTTGAGCAGCAAGGCAAATAACAGGTTTATATTAATGCACTCATTCTAATACGCTAGCGTTTCTATAGTAACTACTTACCTAGTTACTTGTATGGTAGACGCTTCACAGATTAAAAAAATGTGTAGTTGTTGATATGATGAAGTTTTTGGAAGGACTTTAGAACAAAGGTAAAGCTGATCCTAGTTTTCCGACACTAGAAAGCCTTCTGGACGGAGGACTTTTTTCTCAGTAAAAAAAAAACAACTTAACATGTTATTGGAAAACCATCAGCTTTGGGCTGGTGACGGAGCCACACTGACACCCTGTCATTAATTATTTTCCTATAACAGTACGCCCAAGTGTTTTATTACTTACTAAAACCCTGTCACTTTTATGCCGCCACCACTAGGTGGCAGGTTCTCTGTCCGTATGGCTGTCCAAGATTCTTGTTAGCATGATATTTCAAGAATGAATGGATAAATGTTTTTATAGAATTATTATTGTAACCAGCAGATGAACTGGAATTTTGGAAATGATCCAAACAGGGCCAAGGACACAGCAAGATCAAATATCTGAAATAGTTTTTCTTCAATAGTTTCCTTCCTGTTTTAAGTATATTTTAAGGATGTGAGGCATACAAATTAAGAACGAGACTAGACATCAAGCTCTGCTTGTTCTTCACGGATTCTTCTTTGATTTCCTAAGGCCTGTATCTACCATATTTTCCAGACTCTAAATCAGTTCAGAGCGTAACCCAGTGTTCACACTGACAGCTACATTTTCAAACACATCACACATATGGCAGGGTTCTTGCCCTTTCCTTGTTTAAAAATTTGGGTACAAATCAGGGACCTTCTGGCTGCAGTGCTGCGTCATGTTATACTCAGTGTGAACTCAGTGTTAGATATACAGCGAAAAAAGAATCTATATAAACTGCTTCATTACACACATTAGTAACATCAATTTTAACTTTTTTAGAATGACTGTACTGCCTCTAAAATGACCTCTATGAACCCTTTGAGAGGTCTTGATCTTACTTCCTTCAAAAAGCATGGAAATATCTGCCATCTCCACTAAGAAGTCCCCTAAGTTTTGTCTTTTCGTCTGTTTGTCCATGTACTGTCAGTACAATGCTGATAATTGCACACTTTTCACTTATCTTTATTCAAAGCTTCAAAGTTAGAGGCAGGATAATGGTATAGTTACCCTCTTAACGACTATTTTATTAACCACTACTGTAAATACACTAACAGACAGGTAGATAACAATTAGGCTAATGCAAAGGTTATAATGCATACACTGCTTTGCTCAACACTGCAAATAAACAGTGCATAGCTTATAGGAACCTTTATCAGAGAAAAAAGGAAGTAAGTGAGAGAGTGTGATAAAAGAGAAAAGAAACAGAGAGTTGTATTGAAATTGTAGTGAAGCCAAAAACAGACTCACAAATCTCTCTAGTTCCAGTAGAGCAGGGCGGTCACAACCATTTTCCTGGCTCTGAGTGCAGAAACACACACAAACACACAGATATTACAGTGACGGTAAAAGAGGAATATACTGTTGTGTATTGCTGCAAGTTTACATGGTTATTTATGTAAGTGGGTCTGTTAGGTGTATAACTGGTTGATAAAAAATGGTTGTTTAATTGTTCTATGGGAAACCATACTCATGAACGTGATGCTATTTTGTACATGGCAGGACACTAGGGGGTGGTAATCACTCTCAAAAGTGTGTTATATTTTCATGGGTGAAAGTAGTTTATTAGTAAGATACAACTATGCTCTGTTGAATGGCTGAAACATTATTGGGATGCAAAATTTTGATGGTGCGGTGAGACCACAAGCTAGTTTGAATTTACTTATGTTTAAAGGTGCATTAAAAGTGCTTCTGCTTGTTTTTACGTGGACAAGGAAAGATTAGATGCCCTAATGTAATTCAAAATATTGGTCTGCTTACTTGTTAGCCGTATAAAACTACATTAGCCAACATTATCAGTTATCGATTTATTTCCCCTAAGATGTTAGAGGAAATAATATATATATAAAATGCAATGAGTGCACAGTAAAATGTAAGAAATCAAAATATTTTATAATTTAAAAAAATTTCAGTTTGTAAGATAAGACTAGCATGTAAAAAATGAATGATGGGGAAAACAACAACAAAAAAATGGCTATTGCTGTAAAATGCTTTCTTTGCTGCCAGTGTATTATCATCTCGCACGGCTGTACACACACACACACACACACACACAGACCTGTCTGAGTCGCTCGAGCTCCACTTTGCACTCGCTGAGCTGCAGCTGTGTCTCCTGGAGCTTCTCTCTCAGTGTACTGTTCTCCTTCAACACCTCCACATACAGCTGCGCAGACAGAGATGGGCAAGACATAACAAATTTCATTTCTTTCAACATCTTAGAAAATGTTTAAAATACACTTTAAAAAGGCAGATTATTAGAAATTGTACCTTTCTAAAATCCAGTGATAATGACGATTTTGCATCTCCTGGCTGGGTGACACTACAGCAAAGCAACACAACGGTTAGTAAAAAGCACACTCAAAGCTGTAACGTACAACTGTGAGACTGTGGAATAGGAAGGTACAGAAACCTTGAGGTGCCGTCTGCTCGTGTAGCCTCATTCGCATCCAAGTCCTCTGTCTGAAAAAACAAGCAGCAGTCATTTACACGGCATACTACTCAAAAAACGTGTTTCTCAGATGGCATGTATCAGCCTTGTGATTACACCTGAGTCAGAGATGCTACAATTACATTCGCACTTATTCCACTGGCTTTCATCTAGAGTAACTGATAAGCAAGAAACTATTCCAAGCACAGAGGTAAGTACATCCACTGGTGAGCTCATAATCTTCACTTGCGTGCCTCTTTTGTATATACAATATAGCTTGGTAACTGCTAAAAACACATTTTGATAATAGTTTAATTAATGCATAGGTAAACTGATAATGGGAAAACTTGGAGAAGCTTCAGGTAAGCTTCAATCAATAATCAAACTTGTATTAGTGGCTTGTATATTCTTGAACTATTACAGATTTCAATTATATAAAAGTTGCATTTGACTAGTGGGACTGAGATGATAATAATAATAATAATAATAATAATAATGGAGATAGTAACTGAAGATGATCATGTCATGTAAGCAGTGCTCTAGTGCTGATAACCCACAATGTTTTATTTTCTTAGCATATAATATGTTGTACGGCAGATGCCCCATGTAATCTAAGTGTAATAAATGGATTAAAAACATGTTACATAAGAAAATGTATATTTGTTGACATGGTGAAGCTTTCTTTATGGAGACATGTTTGGAAGGAATTTCCAGTGGTAGTGTTTTGTAACAGTAAGCGCTAAAGCTGTTCCTTTAAGTTTTCTGACACAAGAAAGTCCTCAGGAGAGAAGATGCCGCACAACATTAAATATAGCTATAAGTGGGTCACTCTTTAATATATATAATTTTTTGCATTGAAAAAAATTGCTGCGGTCTAAGAGGACGTTAGGTTCTAAGGGTGTTATGGGAAAATAATCAACTTTGGGGTAGTAACAGTAACTCTGCTGTGCATCGAGGGTCTCCACCCCATATACATGCACTGAATAACCTAATTACTGAGCTAAATCTGGATGCCTTTATTGCCGTAATACAGTATATACGATATAAAAGATCATAGTAGGCTGTTTGATTAAAAAAATCTGGTAATTGCCATTTTGAAAATAATCAGAATGTTCACTGAAAGGCTTTCAGTGGCTCCTTGGATTTTATCTGACAGTCGTCACTAAAACCTTAACAGATGAGAAACCACTGCCTCAGACACTATTCTAGATGTTGTGACCAGTCCAGACTTTTCTAGAGGCACTAGGTACAGGAGGAAAACACTTATTTTTTTAAGCCACTTCTTCTGACATGAAAGAGAGCTTTTAGAGCTGTTTTTCTAGCTGCACTGCATCAGAGAGGTTACGTGCCCTTGTAGATCATTCAATGTGAATAGGGTCATACGAGTCTTTTCCTGACCACAAACCTCATTTCCATTAAAGCGTGTGCTCTCAAATCTCTGCAGAATGCAGAGCATTTCAGTGATGTGTATGTGTGTGTTTTTTTACTCACCTCTCCTGTAAGTGTGGTGATCCCAGTCGATCGTCTCTCTCTCCTTGATCTACGGCGATCCCTCACACCCAGTTTGGAGTCTCCCTCTGGGCTGGGGGCCTTCACAGGCTCTGTGTCTGCAGACGAGCACTCATGAATTAATGGTATGCTTAGTAATTAGCACTGCATTTCATTTAATAAAGCAGGCTTAATACAGGCAGGCTTTAACATTTTTTTTCGCATCCAAAGTTTGCAGCTGGAACCACTTTCTTTCTGTGTCTGAAACTATGCCCTAGTTACTATATAGTGTACCATTTTTCAGGGTCTGCCATTTTGTAACAGTGTCCTAAAACATTGTCGAAAATATCTAGCGCACTCTTTCAATCCCACAATACACTGAGACAGGTGATATACCCTAGCAGCCACAAAATACCCAGAATCCAGATCCCTTCATTCAGGAATTAAACTCAAGACTCAAAAGTTGAAAGTTTATTGGGCACTCTTGAATTAAGAGAATGGAAATGAGGACACAAGACCACAGGCCAATTTCTCAAAAAGATTGCTGAATCTGCATCAGGTGCGTTTGACTAGCGGACCTGAGATAATATTAACTGAAGATAAGCATTGCCTGAAGATAAAGGGGGAAAAAAAAAACCCCACTAGCGCGGTGCCAGTTTCTGTTTGCAAGGCCAAGCACCAAATAGCAGCTGTTCTATTGAAATGTGAAGCCACAGCGTGCAGGGCTGTAGGTGTCTGCACAGGCGTGAGAATGTACAGCTTGTATCGAATGACTTCTGCTTCTATGCAAAAAAGCACAAGCATACTGAAACATTCTCTTACTGCACCAATACTAGTCATGTGTTTGCAGGAGTACATCCCTCCTCCTCCTCCTCCTCCTGCAAACACATGCAACATTGCTGTGCAAGTTAAATTTGCCCAGATGCACAACCTTTTGACATTGTACAATAAGACACTGCTATTAGTGGATGTGATTATTTTTGTCTGTGGCGCTTACCAATCTATTAAGTCAGAGGCCACTTAAAAACAACATTTTTAAGTGCAGATACTTGTGCCATGCTGTGAGTCTCCAGGACTGTAGCGCTTGTTAATAGAGTCACTTACCTCTCTCTGCTGGCGTTACCGTGACAACAGGACTGACAGTCTGAAGACTGGGCTGAGGTTCAGACGCCCTATTAACGGTTCGCTCCGCCTCTTTAAGGTCAGTCAGGGTCACTCCCTGCCAATAAAAACACCAATGGAACACAATATTTACACAAATGGTGATATATATATACTGTCGAATAAATACTACATAAATAATACATACAAATAATAAATCTTGCTTCAACAAGAAATACAACAATGCTGAAAAAAAAAAAATCACGATTGCAAAGTTTGTGGAAAAAGGTTGATATTGAAATTCTGAAATGTCTGTAGTGGTAATGAATTGAAAAGAAACCTCTGAAACCGCTGAAAAGGCCACTGAAAGGTCATTGAAAAAGTGTGTGATTTTATGAGTTTATGAATTAATACAGTGGTCTAAAGTTAGTGCACTTCCAGTGCCAGTCCCAAGCCTGGATAAAATTGAGGAGGGCTGTGTTAGGAAGACCATCCCGCATAAAAACTGTGCCAAATCAAATATGTGGCCTTGTGATCCACTGTGGTGACCCCTAATGGGAGCAGCTGAAAGTTTTTGTTGTAAACACTAAAGAGCTATGCTCTAATAGCAAGACATGGACATTTTCTTTCCAAGTATTCAGCTTGTCGCATCATCACTCACAAGCCCTAACAGTTTTAGTCAAATGTCACGGTTACACTCTCATGAGCTGAAGAAAGGAAAAACAGCAGCACGCTGTTGGAAATGGAAAACACTGATAATAGGTGTCCTTTACCTACTTTACTAGAATAATACCTGAGTGGAGCGTCGTGACTGGCGCATGAGTCGAGAACGAGCTTTTCTCTGAGACTCTGACTCCTCATCCCGAACTGGAGCCTGGTACCTGGTGGCAGTAGATGAGGGTAGATAGACATAAATGCATCAATGTAGATATCTGGTATCGGGTATATTATGGGTATACATCATATGTCATCATGCTAACGAACAGACAACATAAAATGACAGTGATCGGGACGTATTTCATGACTAAATCAGCTGTAAATGATTATACAGAGACCATGATGTGGTAGTTCAAAGCATGGTCAATGTGCACAAAAGCCCATTACTGCCAGGCAGCTGGTGTGTAGGTGGTGCTCTTACTTCTTGCCGTCAGTAGAGGGACCACTGGGGCTCTCTGGGGCTGAGTCGCCTCTTTGCAGAGTGGGAGGAACACGAGCAGTACGGCTCTCTCGCTCCTGCTCTCTCTCCTCCGCTTCCTTCTCTTCAGGGGTCTAAGGGAAAATCATACACATACATCAGACGCCTGCGGTGTCAGTAATTGCATATATACCATAATTAACCAGGAAATGCACTTTTGTATGACACCAGCACACAACAAAGAACACCTAGTGTAGTGAATGTAACACCTGACCTTGTCAGCAGGGCTGACCGTGGAGGTAGTGATGCTTTCTGTATCTGGACTCGACACCGTGGAAGTCTCTACACCCGAGGAAAAGATAAAAAAAAAAAAAAAAAAAGCTCTACTTCAGAGAATGAACTCCACGCTGAATGCTCTACATGCTTACCCTGCCTTCACACTGTCAGATGACAAGTCGCTAATGTCACCCTCAGTTTGTCTCATGTGCATTTTGCCAGTGACATGTCAGCAAAGAGTCAAATTTGATCAACCAATCACATTCTCTATCATCATGACATCACCACTAGTCTCAGGCTCAGACGCTCGGAGCATGACCTACATGCTACACTTAGCTGCTCATTAGATTGGTTTGAGGTTCATGCCATCCTGTCTTTAAACAGTGGTAAGGCTTTACACCAAGGTACATTAAGGTTACATTAATGCGTGTAATTGTTGATATGGTGGTTTTCTGTGAGGATATTTTATTTAGTATTTTAGGAATTCTTCAGTGTCAACACTTTGTTGCAGTCAGAGGTAAAGCTAGAACATTAAGTTTTCTCACACAGGAAGTTTATTTTCTTATGACAGCTCGTCACACCTCGTTATTTTTATTCCTTAATAATTTAATTACTTAACCTGAACAAACCGTACCATTCGGCATTAATACACCGTAAGTAACATTAACAAAGAAACGTATACTTCTATACATTATTACTTTAATAATTAATTTATGCTTTTTCAAAATAATGAATGAAGCAATACTTCAGTACTTTCATGAATCGAGGCTGATGCTTGTAGCAATTGTGTCGGGGATGTAAACTGAGCTTTACCGGGACTGCTCTCTCTCTCCTCATTTAGCTCCAGGCCTCCAGAGACTCCTCGCTCCTTCGACTGATCCTGCACGCTCATCTTTTCTCGGCTGCTCATCCTACACACCGAGCTCCTGACAGAGACAACGACAGAGGGAGAGAAAGACCCGTGAATAAACAGAATATACTGCAGTTCAAACAGATACGAATAAACAGATAATACAGTGTGAGGCGGATTTCCAACCTGCGTTTTTTGGCAGCGTTGCCGTTTGCGGACGCTTGTGCATTCTGTTTATCCTTAATGGCCTGTTCGGTTCGCCACTGCAAAGTAATATACACAAAACACTTGTAAGGAAAATAATGATAAGCAGCCAACAGACATCACTTCCAGCACAGATTTATTTGAATGTGAATATAGTCCAACAATTCAAACATGAGATCCAGCAAAAAAATACATTATATTTATTCACTTATTTTATTTATTTATTTACTTTAACAGAATGTCATGAAGCATTTTATTCCTCTTATACCACAGCCGTTTACACACTATATAGCCAAAAGTTTGCCGCTATGGTTAGTGGGCAAAAGTTATACACTATAGAGACACCTGACCATCAGATCCATATGTGGTTCTTCCCCAAACAGTTGCCACAACGGTAGAAGCACGCAATTGTCTAGAATGTCTTTGTATGTTGAAGCATTAGGATTTCCTTTCACTGGAACTAATGACAATGCCCCTTGTGCACAAAGTGAGCTCCATGAAGACATGGTTTGCCAAGGTTGGGGTGGAAGAACTCGAGTGGCCTGCACAAAGCCCTGACCTCAACCCCACTGAACATATTTGGGATGAACTGGAATGCTGACTGTACACCGGTCCTCCTCACCCAACATCAGTGCCCGACCTCGCTAATGCTCTTGTGGCTGAATGGGCAGAAATCCCCACAGCCACGCTCCAAAATCTAGTGGAAAGCCTTCCCAGAAGAGTGGAGGTTATTATAACAGCAAAGGGGGGTTTGGGATGGGAATGGGATGTTCAACAAACACATATAGGGGTTCATATGCTTTTACTCATCTAGTGTAGTTATGTTTAATCGTGTGAAAAGTCTGTGAAACGAGTTCCTGTTATCACTTACATAATAACAGCTAAACAGTAGTTCCCTCACCAACCAGAGAAAGGAAGAGTGCTTTCTCTCTCTAGAAGTCTTTCCTCTGACTGAATGATAAACAAACATCTCACAGAAAACTCTGCTATATGAACAATGACGCAATTTTAAATATGTTGATGTGGACCTATATGTTGATCACACACGTGTGTACCTGTGTGAGTTGCTACTCTAGAAATGAACATATTAATAAAAAAAAAACAAAAAAACTGTGATTTGAATTACAGCAAAACTACTGACAGAGCTGCTGTTATAAAGTTAATCAACACCTTCTGACCAATCAGAATCGAGAATACAACAGCGCTGCAGTATAAACTGTGTGAAAGTGCAGATTTGAAACATTGTCTTATTAACACTGATCACTTTGTCTACTTTCAATAAAGCTGACAATGCAAGCTGACGCCATTTATGCAAGAAACATAGTGAGACTGGAATACATTTATATCCATTCAAGTGGCCCATCAATTAAGCTAATAATTATAATAGAATGTAACGTAATGTAATGTAATGTAATATAATATAACCCTGAGAGTAGTTGATCTAATCTCTCTAATTTCATTTTTTTCTGTTAAAAATAATAAAAGAAATTCTATTGCATGTCATTTCTATTTGTTTAGAAATGTTCTAGAAACATTCATCTTGCCAGTGTCTGTCTGTGCGTGTGTGTGGGTTGTCTTACACTAGCTTGTCTCTGCAGTAATTCCTCCAGCAAGGCCTCCACACTTTCATCAGCCACATCAAATGGAGTCTGACCCTAAAATACACAATTTACAGTAACTGCCACACTCTGAGGAACACACACAATTACTCACAAAGACATGCAGATATAAGTATTGTCATGTGTGTTAATATTTGTAAACAGACACATAAACAAGTGACCCAGAATATAAGCGTATTAACATCAGGGTGTTTTGTTGAGTGGTCTAAGGAAGAAATCATATGGAAAATAAAAAAAGTCACACCCTGTTAAAATTGCATAATTGCTTTCCATGATTCCCTCTAACTTGACTAGAGCCCCAGTCTCAGCTGAAGAGAAGCCGCCCCATAGCATGATGCTGCCACCACCATGCTTCACCATGGGTATGGTGTTGTTTGGGTGATAAGATATTTTGTTCTTGTGCCAAAGATATCGTTTAGAATTATGCCCAAAACGTTCTACCTCGGTCTCATCAGACCATAACACATGTTGCTGCATGGTTTGAGGTGATTTTGATGGGCTTGGATGTTTTATTTATTTATTTTTTAATTTTGTGAGAAAGGGCTTCCGTCTAGTTATCCTACCTCATAGCCCAAATGTCAAGTTTACGAGAGATTGTCATATGCATGTATCTGCATGACAGGTATTTGCCAGATATTTCTGCAGCTCCTTTAATGCTGCCGTAGGTCAGCATATTCAATATGAAACTAATATCTGAGCAAGGGTCGATACGACACTAATCCGACATCAGCTTTCCTTACTGCGTCCTGCTTTGAATTTGTGCATTCCTAGTAAAATGTTTTAAGCTGAATGTAGAGGATATTATAAGATGTTATAAGATCCTTGGTTGTTAATTTTTATTCCATTTATGAGTAGCGCCCACGTCTGATTATGTAACAGTTTGGCTCTTACATCAGCAAAAACAGGGCACAAACACAGGCTTTTTTTTTTTTTTTTTTGCGTTGATGGAAACGCAACATTAGAGATTCTGCTATTACCAAAAATTAAGACCTGCTCTTAGCTCAGACTCTAAACATTAAAAAACAGTATTTTGTGATTTAATCCTTAGGGAGGAATATATTGTTCTGGTCCTGATTTATGCTTGAAATGTATTAGATAAGTGTTATTGCATCATAAAATAAAAATAAACCAATAATGTACCAGTATTCATCTGACGACTATGCAAAAGCAGCCTACTAACAGAAAGGGGGTATAGGTTAGCGGGCATTACCAATGTGTATATTTTTAACACGCATGGTCTAATACACAGTAGCCATACGCGCGCACACACACACACACACACACACACACACACACACAAAAACCTCTCTTCCAGTTCCCACTCAAGTGGGTGCAGCTTACAAAGCGAAGTTTTGCGTGTGTGTGGGGGTGCAGCCTGCATTAGCATTAGTGTGGTGAGCACTTTGGCACAGAAGGGCCCCAACACACATCCTACACACATCCTTTCTGCTGCACAGTTGCACAAGCTACAGTGTGTTAAAGTGCTCACTTTAGCGAAGCTGACTAATATCGGCTTTGCTCTGAGGTGGAACTGCATGTTATTGCATGTTTTTTACTGGCTTAGAGAAACATTTTAATATCCTTTTCCGTCTGGCTGCCTCTCTGTCTCCTTCCCTTTATTCTCGCTCTACCTCCTTATCTATCTTCGGCCTGGATGCCTCGTTCCCTTTCTTACCCACTTTTCTCCCTCACTCTCTATGTATTTAACCATGTCTCTCGTCCTCCTTCTTACTGCTGGTCCAGACTACTCCCTGTTTCTTTATACAGCTAGTGAATTCGCAGGCTTTCTCTCTGTCTCTCTGTATTAAGCTAAGTCTGTGCATAGCCGTCATTCTCTTGCTCAGTGTACAGCTCAATCCCTTATTCTACTACTGTATAGCTGTCCTTCTCTCGTTCTGTGTAGCTGTCCATCTCTCTCAGCCCTTTTTATTTTTCTGGTCTACATTTGTGTCAGTCTCATTTTGTCTATACAATGCTGTTTGAATGCCTCATTCTTTCTCGCTCTCTGTTTAGCTGTCAATATCTCTCGCCCTTTTCCTTCAGCTGTTATGTTGTTCTCTCTGTACATCTTTCACCCTTCATTCCTTTGGCTTGTATATCTGTCAGTCTGTCTACCCGTTTCTCTTAGTCTCACACTCTATCTATAGCACTCTTTCACTCTACCCGCCTCTCATTCTCTCTGTAATTTACAGAGTTTCTCAATCATAGTTTAGCGTTTGTCCTGTAACAACCCCAGTTCCGGCTTTTAAAGCTACAGTATGTACGATTTTTAGGTTATAGCTGAAATAATTAACATAATCAAGTTAAGCAGATCAAGTAAAGAAAAAAAATCTTTAAAAAAACATAGCGGTTGTGAACTGCTGCAAATCCTAACAAGCCTGTATTAGTTATTTGTCCAACTTAAGCTGCAGTCACACTGAATAAAAATCAGTTGACCACTCACTTGAAAGGAAGAGGACACGATATGACAAAAAGGGATTTGCTTCCGGTCATTTTTATGTCAAGCCACTTGCCATTTGCCAATTCCCATCCTCTAGCTAGCCCTCCCCTATCACACAACAGCTACCAACCACGGAAGTGTCTTCTCCGAGACAAGGAGTCTTCTCTGAGACATGGGAAGCCAGTAAACCGCTGTATCACAGGGAAGCGTAACACATTTGAAGAAGAATGCTATCTACCCTCTTCCGCATACATGAGCTCACAGATGCCTGTGATTGGCTAGTGTCGCACTGATTGACAGGGGACAGAGTAATGCTATCCCGCCCACCCAGAGAACACAGCCAATTTCTCACTCTTGGTTACCGGCTGTGGATGGCTGTGATCTCCCGATGGCTTGAGAATTCTAAGCCTTTAGATTGGGGTCACTAGCCAAAAAAAGAACCCCTGCCATAATGTCTGGATGCCTAGGATTTCTTTCACAATCCTTCCTAATACTGGTTTATGCCTCTCTCTCTATCCGTCTCTCACGCAATCTCTCACCTATTGCCCCCTTCACTCTCTCTTTCATTCTTTCTATTTAATGTTCACTTATTTTCTTCTCTTCAATATTAGTCTCTCAAACTATATAGCACAAGCTCTCTCGTGTCACGTTCTATCTATTACCTGAATACCACATTCTTTCTCTTACGGTTCCCTTTCTCTATTTAGCACAATCTTTCTCTCTGTCTGTGCAGCTATTCTTCTTTCTCGTTATGTTTTTTTCTGTTTCTGTTTTCTATTGATTGTAATCCCCTGTCTCAAAAGGAAAAAGATAGAGTCTATCTAACCCTTCTTCCTTCTACTGGCCTTTAATTCTCGGTCTGTTACTATATCTAGTGCTCTCTCTCTCTCTCTCACCCCATTGCTGCGGGCCTCCATGTCACACAGTTGTTCTGCGAGGAGACAACAGGCCTCGCGCTGACCCCAGTGGGCTGCAGCGTGGAGCGGAGTCCAGCCGTCCCCATCTTTAGCAGACACATCCAGGCCACACTGACACAGCAACCTGAGACAGACAGAGAAAAAATACACTTACATATTTTCAGAGGATTAAAAATTACTGGAAACATAAGTCTAAGCATAAGAAACATAAGCCTAAAGAGAGTATACAGTATATATATATATACATATATATATATTACAACACTATTGTTTTATGTACTCAAGGGTCTATGCAGTGCAGCGCAGAGGGCAAGTGATCCCGGCCTTAGCAAGAGCAGCTGGACGAATGTGGCCTGTTCCACAGGAAGTCTCTTGCATGAGACAGGAAATAAACATTAGCTATTCTTAGAGAGATCAGAGAGCTGTCTGATCACGTGCCCACCAGACCATTTTAGAGACACACCACCCAAGCAGCTGAATAAGCCACACATGTAATGTTGTTAAAAATAAAAGAATGTCCCTGTCAGTGTTTATTCACACATTAGCATCGCTTACTTGATGGCCTCCAGGTAGCCCTTAGCAGCCGCAACGTGGAGGGGTGTGGCTCTGGTCCTGGGGTGGTGCAGATCAGCAGGCACGCCCTCTGTAAGCCAACCACGGGCATCACGCATGATCAGCTCCTCCTCCAACCGCTTAGCTGCCTCCACATCCACACCTGGACATTTTACACAGAGAACTGCATGATCGATCTGACCATGAGACAACATGTAACGATAAGCAGATAAAAATAAAATGGTCTTCGCTAAATAAAATAAATTATAATTGGCGAATTGCTGTGGTATAAAAGGAATAAGACATTTCTTTTTAAAATGTGAATTTTTTTTTGGATTGAGGATTGAAGGCAAAGCTACAAACAGTTTCTGTAAAACGCCAGTCACGGTCCTGCAATCACAGTGACTAACAAACACATAAGTATTTGTGACGGCTGGACTTTGACGTCAGCGTCACTTTACCCCATTATTCACTGCATGACTGGGTGAGTGGGAGATGAGCTATTCATGGTAAAAAGAGCTTTCTGTCTTTCTCTCTCCCCGTCTGTCTCCCTCTTGGACTCACCCTGTTTCAGAGTGTGCTCCTGCAGTAGTGCCTCCATGGCTTCGTCTTCGGCGATGTCTAATGGCACATCGCCATCACAGTTCACTGAGCTCAGAGATGCGCCCTGCTGCAGCAAGTATCTAACACACACACACACACACACACACACACAGAAGTACAAGCCAATAAAAATATATTCATCTATTCCAGCGCCACATCTGTGCTTAATTCATGATAATTCTAGCCTAATGTGCATTTGCGCATTACAGAATAAAGCTATGTATAATGGCTTAGATGATAACTTTGATTATTTACAGAATTCATTAATATTTATCACAATTATTCATTCGATTTAAGAACAAAATACTTTCATTGCACCATATCATTATTTTAAATCAAAAGAAATCAGACTTGCTCATGAAGCATCACAGGGCAGCGAAACACACCTGGATGAAAGTGCTATCAACCCTCTTCCACATACACGAGCTCACAGACGCCTGTGATTGGCTAGTGTCGCTGTGATTGACAGAGGAGAGAGAGTATGCCACCCCTCCCACCCAGACAGCATGGCCAGCCTTTCTCACAGCCACAGATGGCTTTGGCATTGCCGGGATTCGAAGTTGCGATCTCCGGATGATAGGGCTTTAGTAATCAGACTTTTCTTTTACATTTGTTTATTATAAGCTTGCATTCCTTCAGGTTTGTACATCGTTTAACCAGAGATAGGGATTCAAGTTAGGGACTTGGACTCAAGTTATACTTGTTATGTTACCAAGAAATCGGAAAGCACAAAGTCCCCTGTACTGAAGTCTTTTCCTTGGTGGCAAACTTCCTGACTATACGTCTCCTCACAGGAAAGTTCACTGTATCGTCGATTATATGTTTTCTTAGATGTTAATATATAGACATGATCCTATATTCAGATAATCCAGTGGTCTGAATTACAGCTGAAACTACTGTCATAGCTGTGCTGTGGAAAATTAATCAACCAATCAGATTCAAGAATTCAACAATGGCCGATCAGATTCAAGAATTCAATAATGCTGTAGGATGAACACAATTAGACTCCTGAAAACACAACACTATTGACAAGTACACTATATAAACAGAAGAGCTTATGATTTAACAAAAATTGACATCTAACATTAGCCAAAACACGGAGCAATATTGCAGCCAATTACGTTTACTGAGGTTTACTGAAGGAGCCAGAAATCTTCATTAAAGGCCAGCAGACACTCACTGCTATGCCACACGATATAAAGTACATACTCAGCAATTTCTATGTTCCCACAGGAAGCCGCTACGTGAAGCGGGGTCCAGCCCTCGTTGTCCACCTGGTTTACGTTAGCACCTTGACACAAGAGGAAGGCCACCACCTCGATACTGCCATCGATGCAGGCCTGAGGGACATCACACAAACTCTGTATGAGCAGCTGCGTTAAAATGAACATATCTGATTAAAGAAACAGTTTTCAGACAAAAAAAATTTTTTTTTTTTAGAACTTTCCCCATACCCCAAATGTAGCTAACACATAATGAAATAGCTACATATCTACACATGTGAATCCACTTCAGTAATGTCACACAGACTTAATAATCTGGTTTGTGATAAAGTGTAACTTATTTTTATTTGAAAAATTGGACAAACTTCACCGTGTAGCTGAACGCTATGTGTAACATTATTCTGGCAGATATCTTTGACAGTGGAGAGTTGGAGTGGTGCTGCGTGCCTCACTTCAGTGTTAGCAACTTCTATCTTCATCAGCCATCATTTCTTACAATGATGCTAACTTAGCTAGCTAGCAAATGTTACCACAGAAAACCATCGCTAGCTATGTTAACTAAAGTTTCCTCTTCACAAATGTAAAAAAAATTAATATTAACTTCTACTTTTGTTTACAGAAACAGATAAAATGTTAATGTTAAGAAACCGCTTGCACATAGTTTATTAGCTGGCTTTGTAGCTAGCTAGTATGTGTTTCGCTCCTCAGCCGCAGTGTCTAATGTTTAGCTGGCTGCTTATTTTAGTTAGCTAGCTACAAAAAAAAAAAAAAAAGGTATGTAGGTCAACATTTTAAAAACTTTTTACTCAGATTAAGTTAAATGAAGCCAGCCAATAAGTTAAAAATGCTATCTTTTTCAAATGAATACAAGTAAAAAAACTAAATAAACAAACAAACAAAAAAAAACCCTCAGTAGATTTTTCAGCTCAAAATGCTAAAAAATCCTTTCACTCCTTACTCATTCATGCTGAATGGGAGAGCTCGGGAGAACGAGAAACCTTCCCAGTATTCAGACCTCAATGCGTTCAGACACTGCCATTTCATTCACTAGATAAAAAGTGAGTTTGTGGTTTTTTTCTAACCTTTGCTAACATTAGCATATAGCTATGCTCATGCTAAACATTAGCACAGCTCTTTCTCATCTATAATGAGATGAAGCAGGAGGTGAGTTGTAACTGAAATATAAACTAAAATTCCTATTTTATGACTTTATGTCTCTGGACTACAGGTGCATACATCACTTCAGAGAAATCAGGGCCGTCAGAAAGTTCCCAAAATTCCGATTAGGATTTTCCACTATGAGG
Source organism: Pangasius sanitwongsei (assembly GCA_037576675.1). Taxonomy (NCBI): domain Eukaryota; kingdom Metazoa; phylum Chordata; class Actinopteri; order Siluriformes; family Pangasiidae; genus Pangasius; species Pangasius sanitwongsei. The sequence goes on along the minus strand of CM075004.1, from coordinate 28,265,854 downwards.
TTGATGGGAACATTTTCCCCAGGTGGTAATTATGGTTTTCCCTGATATGATGATATGATATGAACGCAGCATTAGTGTTCACTGGTTGTCGCGTACAAGCAATCGTGATCCCTTCTGCCCTGAGGAGATTTTGGGTTTTTTTTTTTGGGTCAAATGTGATAAAACACCAAAAATGATCATGAAATGAGAAATAGTTATAGAACAGAGGTAAAGCCATTCAGTGCAGCTTGGTAGTGGCACGTAATGCTTAAGCGCTTGAACTCCAGGAACAAAATGTCACACTGATGATTCTTGCACCTGGTGCAGTGCTGTGATTCCGTCGGCGTTGGAACAGTTGACCACGTCCTCTCCACAAGCTTTGTCCCCTTCGCTTATAACTTGCACCTCCTTCAGCATCTGCTTCGCCTCCTCTGTGTCGCCGCTGGCGCAGATGGCCAGGAACTCCGCCGTCCTCTCAAACTGCACACGCCTCCTGACACACACACAATGACAGCTCTATTAGTTTTTCATTTTGGTGTATTACAGTGTAGTGACGAGCAACAAACAGTGTTTTCACACCATTTTTTTTTAGCCCAAATGTAGAGAATCAGCCAGGACATTAGGATTGAGTGACAGAACAGGAATATCACATCATAATCTTTAGATAGATCTCAAGATATATATCACGATATTTCGGTTTGTTAATAAACTGCCAGCAAAACAGTAGGAAACAGTAAAAGACTGTAAAAAAAATCTGATATATTTATATATTGCCTATAGAAATAAATAATTTAACACTGAATAAGAAAAAAAAGATAAATATTCTACCGTTATTTTTTTTCAACGTTTTATACTTTTAAAGATTCAGCATAAAATTATCATTCAACTGCTTCCAATCTGAGCTATTGTTAAAAAATAAAAGTATGTGAAAAAACAAGAGGGTTTGTAGATGCCTTTTGTTAATATCTACAAAAATAAACAATTTAACTCCAAAAAGGCAGAAAAAAAAGCTATAAGAAGATATCATGATAATGAAAAGGGTATTTTTGACATCATTTATTACAATATCGATTTCATATCATCATACTGCCCATGCCCAATATTAAAAATGACACTGCATATTAGGCTTGTGCGATATAACGATAATATCATCTTCACACTATATTATATTGTCACGATATCCAGTGACGCTCATGCCGAATATATTACATTATCAGACCTGTGAACCTTTACGCATTTTCAAAGGCGCAATTTAGCATCAAAGTACGCTTTTACGGGTTATCGTTCCAAACTACGCCAAAAGAGCAGTCTTCTTCTCCCCAGTGAAACGGGAGATGAGCCAACAGACATATAAATCTAAAAGGATTTGGACCTTCCGATATTAATGAACACTTTTTAGAAGCCCCGCCCACTACCTCTCATCTCACATGCTCTGGACTCAGGGCAGCTCCCTCATTCCTGTCAAGGTAAATGGAGAATATTTTGAGTTCATTAATGTGAAATAAAGTCCATCGGTGTACGTTCGAGCTAACATTAGACAAGTGTAGTTATAGTCAGTTAACTATAATTATTACGGATGCCACTGTAAAACACAAAGGGGCTGTTTTTGAACATTTTCGGATTAAATTTTTTGGTGGGATCACTAATAAGAGAAGGGGGGAGGATGAAGATTATGATCCAAAAAGATTAAAGAAACATACAATGAAGTTTCTAATCTAGCACTTTACAAATAGTGTTAATGGTGATGATCATTAGAAAGTAATTAAACCAAACCAAACATAAAGATGTTACATCCAGTAATTAATAAAAAAACTGTAGCATCATTTTTAAAAACGGGTTCAATCACTCTTTTGCACAGCGGCAGAATCTCAGCGAAATGGCGGCCATGTGGAGAGACAACTGATTTGTAAAAGGATTGGATTGAAATGTACTGCTGTGTTTGTGCTGCTTTCTGTTTGTCAGGCTGAGAGAAACTATCCTTGAGGTGTTTTAGTTTTGCGGAACAGTAACTGATAAACTGATGTCTAGCAATTCAAACTTCTCACATTTTTACACTACCAAACCAGCGAACACCAGCTAACATCGCATATATGGTATACTGTAGAGTGTATACCTTCAACCGTCCCCTTTTTCCCTTTTCACACATCATATATTCTCACTGGAGGCTAAACCGCTGTAAGGGTCAAACTCTAGAATCACTGATGCTGATTCACCTTACTATTTTACAAAAATAAAGACTGCTCATTTATTATCATTTTTTAACAAGAAGATTATTGAAAATTGAAATATGCTTGGCATGTATAAGAGTTTGGATGAGATACACTTCCATGTCATGCACTAAACATGGCTTGACTGATTCACTACATTTTTGTACGTGGAAAACTGTGTAAGTTTCACTGAAACTGAGTGACAGAGAGGTATGGAGGTGAAGAGAGAAAGAGTGAGAGGAAAAACACACACAATACCAAAGGAATGTTCTTTTGATAAGGTAAAAAAAAAAAAAAAAGGACAGGAATTGGATTTTATCAAGACAGAAACATCCGAATCGAGTAAATCACAACGCTCTCAGTTTGGATTCAGTGGTGCCACAGTGCAAACATTCGGACCAGTTTAAATCGGAGAATCTTTAGGAACTGACAGATAGGTGTGAAAAATATTGCCCTACTGTCCTACTAATTACTTGTACTAAGTAATACTAATTACTTAAATACTAATTTCCTTAACCAAATGTAACAAATCAGGGTAGTTAAAAGCTAATGAAATGTATCACCTGTATAGCACAAGTCCTTTAACATTCATGCCTAATGCATGCTTTTTTCACTTTACTATCCCTGAAACACTGAAACCATGTCATTTTCTTTTCTTTGGGTTGTTCTTTATCTTTTCTGCTGCCTAATCTTGCATTAAGAGCTTGTTAAAGCTTGCTCTGTACATTTCTGAGTAGTAGACACCCCCCAACCCCTTCCTTCAGCAATTCAACTTGTTGTGGTAGATATTCCAAGTGAAAAAGCATTTTATTTGTCATAGTAGCAGTGCCAGTCCAATCAACTGTACACCAAAATTACCCTAAATGTCACTCGTCAACCAAAACATCGGCTGTGCTTTTCACAAACACATGCCTAAATTTCCCTATACACTATATCGCCAAAAGTTTGTGGACAGCTGACCATCACACCCATTTGTTGTTCTTCCCCAAACTGCTGCCACAAAGTTGGAAGCACAGAATATGTATTGTATGGAGAATGTCTTTGTATGCTGTAGCATTACAATTTCCCTTCACTGGAACTAAGAAACCAAAGCATGTTCCAGCATGACAATGCGCCTGTGCACAAAGCGAGCTCCATGAAGACATGGTTTGCCAAGGTTGGAGTGGAAGAACTCAAGTGTCCTGCACAGAGCCCTGACCTCAACCGCTCTGAACACCTTTGGGATGAACTGGAACGCTGGCTGTACACCAGGCCTCCTTGCCCAACAGCAGAGCCTGACCTCACTAATGCTCATGCGGCTGAATGGGCACAAATCCCCACGGCCACGCTCCAAAATCCCAAAGCCTTCCCAGAAGAGTGGAGGTTAACGTAACTGCAAGGGAGGAGGGCTAAATCTGGAATGGAATGTTCAACAAGCACATATGGATGTGATGGTCTGGTGTCCACAAACGTTTGCCGATATAGTGTACTTACTTCAAACAATACCATCCATCCATGTCTTCCTGTTTCACTTGGATAAAATTGAGGTGACACACAGCCAAAATTCCCTTAGTCATTCACCAAGTAGTTGACATTCAGAAGTTAGGGACTGGCTATAAAAACAGCTACGTGCCTGAAAGTCCCCATATCCATTGCTGGGGCAAGAATTATGAAGCTTGAACCAACCAGAGCTGTAAAGAAACCTGTCTGGAAGATTACACAAGTGTATTCTTCCCCCATGCACACTGAGGAGGATAGTTAGAGAGGCAACAATGTCTCCAAGGATGACAGTTGGTGAGAGATTTTGGCGTCAGAGTCTCCGAATCTACAATTAGTCGCCAAAAAACTATTTGGAAGGCGTTCCAGAAGAAAAACTTTGCTTTCATCTAACCACAAAAGTAGGCGCATGGAGTTTGACTGGAACCAGGTTCTATAGTCATCTGAGACAAAAGTATGGTGAAGCATCTGCGATATGGTGGGGGTGTATTTCCTCCAAACGCATGACACCATGGACTTCATGAAATACCAGAAGATTTTCAAATGAAAATCTGGCTGCCTCTGCCAAGAAGTTACAACTGACTCATGGCTGGATCTTCCAGAAAATGAAATGGTTCACTGACCACAGAAACCAGATTTTCACATGGCCACACCAGGCCCCTGACCTAACCCCCATTAGGGTGAGCTGGAGAGGAGAGTTCACAAGAGAGAACCTAGAACTCTGGAGAGACTGTATGGTGAAGAGTGAGCTCAGATTCCTTGCTCTTTATTTGTAGATTCATAATATTTTTTATTTAATGTCTTAGAAAAATTGGGCATTCCAAATGCTTAAAAACACTGAAAATACAGGGACATAAAAACTGTTTACATGATTGAGTTTAATATCATTTGGCTTGTCTCTTGACTGCATTAATTTGTATTCATATTGTTACACTTCATTTGAAAGCAGAGCAATATAGGCTGAGGCTAAGTCTGAGCTGGCTAAATGGATGTGTCTTCGACTGTTGGCTAATTTAACAGTAGCTCCGACAATAGTGCCAGCTGCTGATCACAGGTTTAGATTAATGCGCTTGCATATGAATGTTACTGTTTCTATAGGAACATACTCTTTCGCAGGGACTCGTATGGAGTACACATCACATATTCACAATGTTTTATTCTTTACATATAATATAGTGTGCTTTGTAATGATCTGCTTGAATACTGTTTGCTGTAGTCCATCATGTTATACCATAGTCAGCGTTTTAAAATATTGATCCTTGTGCCTCTTGTTAATGGCTTTTGATTCCACCTGGTGATGTTTCCTTTTGAAACAGGAAGCGAGGACGTGTTGAATTGTTTGACAGATTTACAGTACAGCCGGTCGCCGTCGAGATACACCTTGACAGAAGCTTAGTGAGCTAGCTAAACATGAAGAACAGTAAAGAGCTCAGTGAGTGTGTTTTTCAACGTTAACGACGTCGACGGCACGGTAGCTGAGGAGATGTTGTGCGTTTTTGGAGTAACGTCGTACATGTCTTTACCCGAGGTCTACCGTCAGTGGTGTCGAAGGTGACGAAGAGCTGCAGGGTCATCGCCGGGAGACATCTGACGTATCCGAGTGGTAGGCTTATAGCTAAAGGATTAGTTAAATATTCCGCTACTCTAAAACAATATTACTTCCTCTTCCTGATGCACAGTGCACAAAGACGGAATCACGATCTCGCTCAGCCTGAGGAAGCGACACCCTGGCACTGGTAAAACACTCCTCTGAAACATGTCTGTTATATAACCACCATCCTGCACAGATTCCTCCCTCTTCAAAATGAATAAAATCCAACCATTTTTTTCTCAGCCAAAGAAGGGTTGGAAAAAGGAATGATGTGTGGGAAAGACACACAGCCAAACCATGTCTGCTGCTAATGAGCTCCTACTGTAGAGCAAGACACACACCTCAGGGTGGGACATAAACGTTCCAGAGAGCATTTGATTGGATTAGCAGAAAACTAGAACAGGTCGAGTCATCAAAAGAAATTACTCGTTTACCAGGAAGTGATGAACGAGAATATCTCCAAAACTAATTTCTGTAATGTTTACTAGATATACTATTGTATTAATGTAATAAGTAAGGGACAGGTTACAAAAAGCTTTGCGATTTCAGGGCCACTGTAACAAATGAAGTAGGGAAAAGACTAAACTTGTGCAAGACAGGACCAGGGTTCTCCAGGATTAGGTTTCTCCAGGACCAGAGTTCTCTGGGATTAGGTTTCTCCAGGACCAGGGTTCTCTGGGATTAGTGCTCTCCAGGACCAGGGTTCTCTGGGATTAGTGTTCTCCAGGACCAGGGTTCTCTGGGATTAGTGTTCTCCAGGACCAGGGTTCTCTGGGATTAGGGTTGGGAACCTGTCACTTAACACCTTCTATGGCGGACATGTTTGATTGATAGCTGTCTAGCTTTGCCCTAACACATGCTGAACTGAGTAAATCTGAGTTTATGAGAAGTCAGATAGAGTAGATAGAGTATTATAGATGACTAAGGTATAAAACAGAAGCAGAAGAGCAAATGAAACTGTCCCTGATCTACCTGCTGCATTGCACTCGAGCTGCTTTGACTTCCGACTGTGATGAGTAAGAAACGCAGCTATTGAGCAACACTGAAAAGGCGTGGTTGGTTTACATAAAAGTGAAAAAAACCTTATTATTGTTGTTTATTCATTTAGTTAACTAAGTCACCTTCGTTTGACGTGTTTCCGGTCAGGTTGGTGTCCGTCTGCGTCCTGTGCTCTGTCTCCATCTTCCCGGCCATCCTCCTCTTCATCCCGCCAGCGTCTCCGCGGCGCGGCCGGCTGCTTGTCTGTCGAGGAGCCGCTCCAGCGCTTCAACTGCTCCCGACGCTGAACCTTCGCCGCGTCGCCCATTCTCCCAAAGGAAAAAAAAAAAAAAAAAAAAAAAAACCTTAAAAAAATATCAAGAAAAAATATTCACTCCGACACACCCTCCATTTGAGATGTTTACATGTCGCGAGCTAGCTAGCTGGCTAACTGAGCTACTTCCTTATTCAAAATTGCTGGGAGGAAGTTCACGGCTAGCGCGCGAGCTTTCTCTCCACACGAGAGCGTTTAAACTGACTTCTTTAATATCAGCCTAAAAACGTCTAATGTTGGATTAACATTAAAATAAGAGGTCGAGCGGGAAAAAAAAGGTTTAGGAACAACGTCTTGACATCGCGCCTGTCAAACACTGTCAAAAAAAAAAAAAAAAAAATCAAAATATGGCGTTCTCTTCCGCGCTGCTAGGCGGCGCTCGAGACAAGCACTTCCGGTGAAGTACTTCCGGTTGGTTTGACAACAGAAATTAAGCGGCGGAGAGGAAGCTAGCAGGGTTACAGTGAAAGCGAGTTCTGAGTTTGTTGTTGTTTGAAAAAAAATAAAATAAAACGTCAACATGTCGGACGACAGAGCTGAGAGGTCAGATGGGAAAATCGTCAAGATGGAAATAGACTACAGCGCTACTGTAGACCAGCGACTGCCCGAGTGCGAGAAAATGGCTAAAGTGAGTTGAATGGACGGAGATGTTGCGGCTGAGTCATGATGCAGCAGCACCGCTTCTTAGCTCACCTAGCTAGCTCGTTTTTCCTCACTCATTAAACACCTTCCTTATTCGGTTTACCATAAATAATCTCACAAACACTTACTACACTTAAGTAATCCTATATGATCCCAGTTTTATGGTGGTATCATAGTTTATGCTAACATTAATGTGCTCGAGCTAGCTAAGCCTGCTTGTTAGCAAGCCGAGTAGAGTCATGCCTGTAGTGTATCAGAGCAAATCAACCCGAATTTCTGTCTGATGGTTTTAAAATGATAACAGATGGAGCTCATTAGCCAACAAAATCAAAATATTTGCTTGAGTTTTGCGCTGTATGGAATGCATGCCTCACCCAGTCTTCTTTAAATCCATTCGTAAATATTCCTAAAGCTCCCATTTTACTAAATAATGAACCAAACACTGGGTGGCGTGCTGTTACAGGAAAATAATCAACCACAGGGTAGTGTGATGAAGTTTCCCAACCTATTCATTAACAACATGCCATACTTTTTAACCGTTTATAGCTACATTAAATGTTGTGGGACAAGTTAGTTCCTGTTATCACTTACATTATAGCAGCTATAAACAGTCGTTTCCTCACCTGCCTCTCTCTTTCTTTCTCTTTCTGGAAGTTAATAAGGCCAAAACAAACAAACAAAACCCACCAAATCCTCTGTTTGGATTTTTAAACTTCTTGTTTGCAAACAACGAATGCTAACAGTGGAGACTCCTTCCATAAATGTTAAATAAACATCTACTTACAGAAAGCTTCATAATCCATATCAGCGTTTCTACATGCTACATGTTAAAATAACATGTTTTAGATTCATTTATCATGTCGAGTGTCTGGCATACAAGTCCCTGTGTAAGTTGTTAGTATATACTACAGTACCATATAGTGACAAGCACATTAATGTAAACCCGTGATTTGAAATACAAGCAGAACGACTGTACTGTCAGAGCTGCTGTTAGGAATAACACACAACAGACTCTGCTGTTATATAAAAATAATGCACACGGTGGTGGGGTGGGGTGGTGTGATCTGGCACAACGCACAAGCAGAAGTGCATTATTTTCGTATAACAGCACAGTTTGGAGTGTGTTATTCCACTTATACCACAGCGATTTGCCAGCAGTTAGACTGTTAATTAATTTTTTAATGCGCATTTTAACAGTTTATAGTTAGATTTGAATGTTGAGGAACATCCGAGAGGCAAGTTAGTTCCTGTTCTCACCTATGTTATAGCTGCAATAAACTTCACTAGATGACTGTTCTCTCTCTCTCTCTCTCTCTCTCTCTCTCTCTCGCTCTCTGTCTCTCTCTCTGTCTCTCTCGGGAGAAACCACAGTCTTTCATTTTACTGGAAAGTGTAACCTCCACTGTCCTGAAGATTTCCTGAGCTGGGAAGCTTTGACTGTTACAAAACACAATGAGACATGATACTTTGTTAAATAACAACCTGTTTTTTAAAATCTGTTCATTATTAGTCTTAGATTATGTGAAATGTCAGCCTTACAAGTCCCTGTGCATGAGCGGTAACTATAGAAACAATAACATATTTGAACAAGCACATTAATATTAACCTATCGTTCATGTTACAGTTGGAACTACTTTCCGGGTTGTGCTGTTATAGAAAAATAAGACACACCTTCTGACCAATCAGATTCGAGCATTTAACTGCACCGTGGTATGAAGAAAGTTAATCAACATCGTCTGACCAATCAGAATTGAGAATAATGAGAGTATATTTGCACGTTATCTGCACAAATCGTTGCTTCTGGAGACTGATACTGTAAAAGATATTGTCAAGTCTGCATGACACTTCTCTGATTATCCACCTAAAACCAGTCCCAGTTCTTCAGTAAAGAATTTAGTTGAGCTAGAGGTCCGTTTAGCGGGCTGCAGTGTTACCTCGGGTCAAACTGGACCAAAAAATAACACGTGTATAAACGTCTGTAGCATGTTGCAATGCCTGATCTTACTGTGTGCAGAAATTACTGTTACAGCTCTTACTTTAACCCTCTGTGTGAATCGTTTCTGTGTGCAGGAAGGGCGGCTTCAGGAAGCTGTCGAGAGCCTTCTGTCTCTGGAGAAGCAAACCAGGACGGTCAGTCTGACTATTCTGTAACTTCACGTACATAGCAGCTCAAACCAGATTTGATTGGCTCGTCTGATTTACCCAGAGACGTTGTTCGGCAGTCTGCAAAAATAAGCCCTTTATTTGTACACGGATTTCTTTCCAGGCTTCGGACATGGTGTCCACATCCAGGATCTTGGTGGCCATCGTGCAGATGTGTTACGAGGCAAAAGACTGGGACGCGCTCAATGAGAACATCATGCTGTTATCGAAGAGGAGGAGTCAGTTGAAGCAGGTGAGATTATCCGTATAGTGCTCTGTGTACACAATAGGGCCTTTCGCACCGCGGGAACCTTTTCATAGTACCTGAACTAATTGTGGAACTACCCTCCGGAACTGGGTGCGATTTTAGTACCGGACTGCCTTTTTCAAGAACCAGATTAGCTCCTACTCCGGAGCAGGGTCTAACCAGCACAACTGG
>CM075004.1:28214715-28252215 GCA_037576675.1 Pangasius sanitwongsei | reverse complement strand
TCCATATGCAAACACTACCGGGCCATTTACGACACGCCGTGCATCCTGGAGGACAGCTCCAAGTGGCAGCAGGTAATGCATTAAAGCTGCAATCAGGAGCTCTTTCGACCGAGTAGCACTGTGTTATGCTTGGCCGGAGGTCCAATTTCATAGACCAAAAGGCAGCAACTAGCATAATTTAACTGAAAAGTATGACAAGATAATTATGTGGATGAATACAGACTATGGAAAATAAGCAAGGAATAACTTTATGTAGCTTTAGTCTTCATGACAATGTGTCTGGAGATTAAACAGCATGCTCATGCACTCAGTAAAAATGCAGCAAGGCTCTGTCTAACGTTTTGGCTATGAGCTGTGGTGTTCTCTGGTCAGCTGCATTGGGATTACACTCTGCATCCTATGTTTCTTTCCTTTGCTGAATATTTTGTATGGATTAGTTGTTCCACATAAGCCTAATCTTTCTTTTCTAAATTGTGTGTTGTGCTCCAGGCCCTGAAAAGTGTGGTTCTCTACGTGGTTCTGTCTCCGTATGACAACGAACAGTCTGATCTGGTCCATCGGATCAGCTCGGACAAGAAACTGGAAGAAATTCCTAAATACAAGTATGTGAGGCATTAGAGAGCTTCTGGGAAATGATTCTTTTTCTCAAACATGGGGACTGCAGTATCCTCAGTTTAGGCCTTGAGAATGATTAGGTAATCATTTCTGACAAAGCCTGTTCTGTCTTCTAATGCTGCATTCGACTTACCTCGACTTACCTTTCGAGCTACAATGTGGCGAAAACCGTGGACGCCTCCATGTTTGTCTTTTGTTAGCGACTATGTTTACTGTGTTTACTGCTGATGCTGTGAGAAGCCATGTTGATTTGATGTCACTTTCTGAACTCGGACTCGAGGAAATCATCCCCAGTTCCTGAGTAGTTTTTCCCAAGTTTTCTGTTTTTAATATAAACAGTCACAGAAATTAAGACTTGAGCCCTTATTTGAATGCAGCATAAACAGCTGTCTAAAAGTTTGATCTCTAATTCTTTGCCTTTTTATCCCCAGGGATCTCCTGAAACAGTTCACTACCATGGAGCTGATGCGCTGGTCCTCCCTGGTGGAGGATTATGGGAAGGAGCTGCGCGAGGGTTCTCCTGACAGCCCTGCCACTGACGTCTTCACCTACACCGAGGAGGGAGAGAAGAGATGGCAGGACCTGAAAAACAGAGTGGTAGAGCATGTAAGTTGTACACGTTGTCCACTACGTCCACTAAGATGAACTCAGGTTGATTTAAAAAAAAAAAAAAAAAGAACATGTCTGTACGGTATTTTCTGGACTATGAGTGCACTGTGAGCGTTTCAGCCTAAAATCAATATAGAGGTCACTTTGTAGTAAAGAAGCCATTTTTCTTTTATATATAATATATATTTTTTCGCTTGATTAATAAGGAACAAAGCAGTTTAGGACATATGACACAATGGTGTGATGCCATTGCCACACCGAAGTTGATTATTTTCCAATAACAGCATTTCCCAAAGTGTTTTATTCTTGATATACAACAACAATTACAATCTTTATTTATCAGAGACCTGGAGGAAATAAAAAAAAGCATGTCTTACAGTCAGGAAAATATTATACTTTTCCTCATTCCTCTAGTAACTATCTGCTGTTTTTGGCCTCTTGTAGAACATAAGAATTATGGCCAAGTATTACACGAGAATCACAATGAAGAGGATGGCTGGACTTCTCGACCTTTCCATTGATGTAAGTTCTGCTTTAGATTGTTTTTTTTTTTTTTCCCCCTTGACTACGGTTGAAAGTTGTCGATCTTTATGTCCAATTGTGCTGTTTATTTTTATTCATTTAAAAATAAAAACAATGAAAGGAGAAAAAATAGTAAAAATCTGTAGTCTGAACAGATTTTTAAAATTAAGTTCAAAATTTTAACATCCGATCAGCTACTTCTTGAGAGTTTGTAACTATTAAAAAAAAAAACAGTAATTAAAAAAAAAAAAAAGCTCATGATATCTCCCATATCTCAGAAAAGAGTATTGTGACCTTTTAGACCTATCGCCTAGCCCTGGCTTGTTCTAATACTTTATCATTTATATAGTAACAGCTAATTCTCAGGGAGTTGTATGGCAGATTCCATACAATAAATCTAACAATAAAAGAATTTTAAAAGTGTTGTTATTTAACAAAGCCACACATAATTGACGCTTTCTGTAAGGAGATGTTTATTTAGTATTTTTGGCAGGAGTCTCCAGTGTCAGCGCTTTATAAAAGTTAGGGATAAAGCTGTAAGTTTTCCACCATGGGAAAGTCTTCAGGACAGAGAGCTTTGCGCTTTCTCGGTAACATGACAAGCTGCAATTTTTTTTTTAGTTTTGTTTGTGTTCTTCGACGGAGGGGAAAAAGAGGCTGGTGAGGGAACGACTGTTTATAGCTGCTTATAACGTTAAATGTAACTATAAACGGATGAAAAGTAAAATGCTCTACAATTAATAAATATTTCTTGGTGAGCATATCACCAACCCATCACTGTTATTTTTCTAAAATAGCACTGTGTGTGTGTGTGTGTGTGTGTGTGTGTGTGTGTGTGCGCTTTATTAGTATGCTTTATTCCTCGTATTCTGCAGCATTTTGCCGACAGTAAGATATTTTTTATATTAATGATGATGGGATGATGCATTTTGCTTTTTATTCATTCATAGCTGTTTTAGCCCTTATAAATTAAATGAGGAGGAAAGAGATACATTCCCGTGCTGCACTCGCTCTTCACCTAAAAGCCCCGTTGATGCCTAGACTAGAACTCAAGCGGCGCTTTCCTGTTCATACGCTGTCTTTAGGAGTCTGAGGAGTTCCTGTCCAACCTGGTGGTGAACAAGACCATCTACGCCAAAGTGGACCGGCTGGCAGGCATCATCAACTTCCAGAGGCCCAAAGACCCCAACGACCTGCTGAACGACTGGTCCCACAAACTCAACTCCCTCATGTCCCTCGTCAACAAAACCACACACCTCATCGCCAAGGAGGAGATGATCCACAACCTGCAGTAGCCACGGTCTTCAGCTCGGGATCGGATTACGCAGCTGGCTCAGTTGGACAGAATTTCTTTTTGCAGTAAAAAAAAAAAAAAAAAAGTTTAGTTAGGAACCCTTGTCAGTAAAAACGAAGACGTCAGGGCTTCATTCACGCATCTTCTGGCTGTTGTTTCATTGATATTGGCTTTGTTGTTTAGATGGTCTGGACTCGTATTCACTGTAAACATGCTGATGTGGACACAGCAGACAAGTCTGATCTCAGACGGTTGGTTTCCCGAGTGCAGATTAAACCAGGTTCATGGCCGTGGTACAGGAATAATGTTCTGTTTGGAAAATGGCAAAAGTCTCCATTGCTGTATACAGCTGTTGCTCCATGCCTCGTAACATTTTTTCGAGTGTTTTGAAAGTACACATTAAATCTTTCTTTTGAAGACAGTATTTCTGTCATTTCTTAGTAACTTAACAAAAAAGGTTTCTTGTTTATATAAATGTCTTGCATATTAACATTTATAATTAACATTTGCTCTTCAGTGGCGTCCACTGCTTATTTTTTTTTTAAATGAAATTCTTAACATGTTGTTCTATTTTAACTTCAGTTAGCCGTTTCCTACATTACCCAAAATGCCGTTTGTCTACCCGCTGCTAGTGCGTTTTCGCTTCGTCTCCACCTATAGAGAGCGATGCAGCGGCGCTTTAGCCCTTCATTCTGTCCAGCTCTCTCACCTCCTCATGTGTACACTTTGCTCAAACAGCTGATACCATCAAGCTAATACCACCATCAGCACCGTCTCACTCGTCATCTCATAGATCACTAACTAAAGTCTCTGTTGCAACTCGTATCCTGTGTCGCAAATGTGTCATATAGCTGAATTGCATTCCAGGTCCAAAGTTTACTGTCTCCAGTAATTCTACGTTTCTCATTAATATGATGTCGGACATCAGATTGTGTTCCAGAAAAGTTGGTATATGGTACTTTTACTTTGTGAGTTCAGCAGAAATGGTCGCTAGAGGGTGCTGAAATATCAGTATTCTCTTCTCATGCACTGAAAATTTTTTAGGTTTTTGGATACCACTGACTGCAGAACATATGGCAAGACAATACAGGTAAAATCCGTTTTTCACATTTTCACAGTCTTTCGCAATTCAGATTTTTGGGTAGGTTTCATCTATATTATGTCTACACTCTGGGGTTAAAAAAAAAAAAAAAAAAAAAATTAAACCAAGCCCAAAATATTAAGCTTTTAATGGTCTTAATAACAAATCCCTGGTCAGGAAATTAATAAGAATTAAACAAATAGATAAAGGAAGTTGGTATCGGAGAGTTTTTCATTTTGATTTCTTTAAATGTTTAAGCCCTTGAAGGGCAGCATCAGGTGTGGCAGATAACCAAATAATGACTAATCTTTTAAGAAAAAAAAAACATCCCAGAAGACATTTTTGTACACCTAGACATGTGTTAGTTTGAATTTTACATCAAACATTTTAATCATTATCATGATTTTACCTTTGTGTACAAGAAGTCTATATAAGTGAATTTCCCTGTTTCTAGCTTTGCCCCAAACTGCACCAAAAGTAAAAGAGCAAATGGTGGCATGCGAGGTCTCAGGAGTGTGCATTTGTTTAATTCTTGCTAGTTTTTTGACCAATGATTTGTTGTTAAGACCATTAAAAGCTTAGTATTTGCCATTTTGGGCTTAGGAGTGTATGTCATATGCTATATGGCCAAAAGTATGTGGACACCTGACCACCACACCCATATGTGCTTGTTGAACATCCCATTCCAGATTTTTTCCCCCCTATGTCGTTACATTAACCTCCACTCTTCTGGGAAGGCTTTCCAATAGATTTTGGAGCGTGGCCGTGGGGATTTGTGCCCATTCAGCCGCAAGAGCATTAGTGAGGTCGGGCACTGATGTTGGGTGAGGAGGTCTGTTTACAGTCAGCGTTCCAGTTCATCCCAAAGGTGTTCAGAGCGGTTGAGGTCAGAGCTCTGTGCAGGTTATTTGAGTTCTTCCACCCCAATTTTGGCAAACCATGTCTTCATGGAGCTCGCTTTATGCACAGGCGCATTGTCATGCTGGAACAGGTTTGGCTCTCTTAGTTCCAGTTCAGGGAAATTGTAATTCTACAGCATACAAAGATGTCCTGTACAATTGTGTGCTTCAAACCTTTTGACAACAGTTTGGGGAAGAACCACATGTGTGCGTGATGTACTTTTGGCCACATAGTGTATCAAAACTAAAGAGAAAAAAGTAAAAACAACAACAAAAAACACTGCATTATCTGGAACTTCGAAGAAGGCTTTAAGCTCCACCCACTTCATAGTCACATCATGTCATGCTGTATATCCCTTATACATATATCACACTTACTAGAGTGGAAACATGAAACAACACTAACATTTCCCTTGACACAACCTTCTTTATTAACTTTCTCTGCCACTCTTTTATTCCCTCACGTCTGCTTTTCACTTTCACTCAACCGGTCTCCAGTGATTCTGATTCTGCTGCTTCCTACAATTCTGTGTTAAGACAAAACCTTCCACAGTAAGCGATAAAAAAAAAACGTGTTTAATTCACTCTATCTGTCTTTGTGAAGAATAACAACATGTCCGAGCCCTAAGGTGCTGCTGAAATGCTTTTGAGCTCTAAGCAGCTTTTATTGCACAATTCCAGTCACACTTCTCAACCAAACTGCTTTAATAAAGCAGAAAACCTAGAATCCTTGTTCTTCTACAAGAAACAGAAATTATATGCACAGTATGAGAGGTTTGCCACAGATTTGCATGCAATCTGCTGGTTTGGTAATTGTTGTAGCAATATTTTACTGATATTGCAGGAGGGTGACGAATGCAAATAAACACCTCGAAGCAATCGGTAAATGTTTTATTGTGTCCTGTGATCAGCTTTTCCAATCTCACATGCTCCAGATGAGTGTTTCAGTGTGACTGGGGGAATCGCAGCATTCGCAAAGGAAGATATGTAAAAACAGGAACAAAGGAACAAAAACACTGTAAAATAGACAAATAATAAACTGGCAGAAAGAATAAAATAATAATGTAGAATAGAAAAATGTGTAAAAATAGAATAAATATACAATAATTAAAATATTCTAAAAAAAAAAAAAAAAAGATGTCAAACAAAACAAGAAATCATGATGAAGAGAAATGGCAAAAGATTTCTCCTAGGTTTGTTCCTGGCTTTTTCAAAGAATGATGAGTAAGCCATTTTGAACTGGTAGGTCTTTAATTATTGAATTAAATTTGTGCCGAATGTATTGAACCTTGAACTTTTCAAGAAGTGAACAAAAATATACAATGAGAAAGAAGAAAAACACTCTGAACCTGAATAAAATGCACTCAGTGGCAAAAAATTAGCATGGTCTTCAAATAAACAGCATTCTTTGTTAACAGTTTTCTAAGCTTCCTTTTCGCTAATCATGGTTTATGAATCCACTGCAAGAGTTTTCCTTTACTCTTTAAAAATTTTCGTTTACGCTCGCCGTTCTGGCACAAACCTCTCGTGTGGGCGGGGCTTAACAGCGATTTACTCTCATTGGTAAGTGAGATTTGGATCGACAGCTCCGTGACCTCGAAGTAGAGACATCAGTGGTGCGAATTTTGGGGAGCGTTCTGGATGCGGTTCTCTGTATAGTTATAGTGTTTGTAGTGGAAATTACTTACTTAATTCCCTACTTAGTTAGTACATTAGTTCGTAATTAATATTTGAGGTTTGGGTAGTCTCATACGACTATTTTTTCGAGATGAGCTCTCAGGAGCGTCTCTACTTCCTGATCAGGGAGGTGTCTAACCAAATCTCACTAACCAATGAGAGTAAATCACCGTTAAGCCCCGCCCACATGAGAGGTTTGTGCAAGAATGGCGAGCGTAAACTCGCAGCGCGTTAACGAAAACTCTGGCAGTGGATTCATAAACCATGATTAGCGAAAAGGAAGCTTAGAAAACTGTTAACAAAGAATGCTGCTTATTTGAAGACCATGTTACATTTACCACTGAGTTCACTGTTTTCAGTTTCAGAGTGTTTTTCTTTGTTCTCATTGTATATTTTTGTTCATTTCTTGAAAAAGATTATTTAATCTGGATTTAAAAACATTACCTGTATAACACCTGCCTTCCTAATATCCCCAGGGACACAATAACAGAATTTCGGGGTGATATACAAGGGCAGACGTGAACCATTGTTGTGGCTCTATACATACACCAAGACATGAATCTACAAATGCTCCATGTAGAAAAACACAACTGCTATAACAAAAAACAGTAGCTACTATAAGATCATGTTAATGGTGTTGCATTATATGTTCTAACCATGTTCTTATCCTTTCCAACTGAACAACAACAAAAAAAAAGCTAATCAGTTTGTCTGTGTGTGCAATAGTTGTTGGAATTGTTGGCATTTCATAACTCATATGAGGCACGATGTTACTGAAATCAAGCAATTGGTAATGTTACTTTTTTTTAAAACACTTTTCTGATTTGTCGCCCTTTAGTGACGGTCCCTAACATTTCACAGACACTGAAACGCTCAGTATTTCTGAAGAAAATGTTTGACTAACTCTCAGTCAGTTGGTTCTCCTTTTGCTGTCACATTAAAAACATATAATTTTACAGTAGTGTACAGTGCTGTTCCTCCATTATTGACTTGAATTACCTTAATGTCTGAATATAAAACTAAAGCTACTGCAAAGGCCCAAAGTCCACCACTTTATCTGAATCAAACCTCTACATAGCTTTACAACACACTCTAATATGAATTGTTAACAGACAGCATTGTGGTCCATCAAACAAAAGCCATGATGGTTGGTACTCTAACGGTAGATGACAGTAGTCCAAATAAAATCATTTATTTGTAGCAAATCATTTATTTATTATTTGTAGCAAAGTCTCTGGTATACGATATTATGACTATTAGCTAATGTTAAAAGCCTATGTGAATGCAAATGCTTTCCCTCCTCTTCTCAAAACTTAAGCAAATAATCACAAGCCAAATATGACCGACATACAAGGTAAACAAATCGAAGCATCTATTTCAACAAATTATTGAACTGGGATGATCCAGTGGCAATTATTTCTTTGAAAATATTCCTATCGCTAAGTCTGGCCCTGGAAAAACATGCTAGGAATGAATAGTAACCCTGCCTCAGCTGTGTGAAGGGTTTTCCCATTACTATGTAATAACTAATCTAATCTAATAACTTTGCTTAGAGACCCAAGTTCAAAGTCTTTTTCTCAAATGAATATTGTTAGTCTTCCCAAACAACGCTAGAGAATAGATGTTCAGGTATAGCCACTACAACCAGATAGAATGCAGGATACACAAATGGTAATGCTGTTTTTGTACCTTTTTCAGTGACAAAGTTTTCAGGAACACTTTATTTGAAGGGTACCTAAATACTACTTTTATAACACCCACCTAAGTATTGCATAAACATTTTTATAAAGCAATGCTGGAGAAGTTTTGAAAGGCTTATGTCACAACACCAACAATGATATTGGAGGTTTTATGCAGCTTCATCTTTACATGAAAGAGAAAACAGCCATCACTTATCATTATTAGTTGACTGATGGAGATATTGTGTTACTGTTTTTTTTTTTTTAAATCCATATCTTGCAAGTTGTTCGATTATTTTTTAATAACAGCACTTCGAGAAAGTTGTAGAAGGTATGCAAAAGTGATCTAAATGTAAATTAGATTAACAATGTAGTTTGAGGGCGTTAAAAGCTTTCATTTAGTTGGCATGTGGGCTTCATTAATAAGTATTGGAATGCGGCTCCAGAATCATTTTCATACAAATTCAGTGTATTCAGAACTTTCTATTCAGAACGTGCAATTCCATGCACCTATAAGACGCAGATTCAATAATAAAGTATTGGCAAAAATGTCTCCATCTGCCATCTTAGCTTTTTTTGAAGTGTACTTACTGTATCTACTTCTTAGCTCCATTTCAACACAGATTCTTATTTATCAGAATCAGAATCATTTCATCGCCATATACACGTACATCTATTAGGAATTACATTCAATGATGCATCCAACACAGTTTACAACACACACATCACAGACAACACAACACACAACACATTTACCATCCTATGAAACCCATACGCCAGCCACATGAATGATTTTACTGCAGTAACACAATATCTCTATATAGATATCTATATGAGTCAACTCGTAATTATAAATAATGGACAGCTGTTGTTTTCTCTCGTATGTAAAGACAAGGTTGTATAAAACCCCAAATAAAATATCATCCTTTACATTTTGTCATAAGCCATTCATAAATTCTCCAGCATTGCTTTATAAAATATTTATATAATGCTTATGAATGTGCTATAAAGGCACTATGTAGGCACCCTAACACAAATGAACACAAATAAATATTAACACAAAGAGTTTAAAGAAAATGCACAACTTAACAGGTATTAAGATAGATTAAATAAATGAAAAATAAAAACTCTTGATTTACAGAGAGAAACCAGATGGAGGGATGAAACAGATGAAAGGCAAAGAGAGAGGTCTATGACCAACTGAATGAAATGAAGGCTAAACCGGTCACAGGAGATGATAACTGTGAAATGCAGTAGCACAATTTATTATTTGTAATATTTTTACTGTTATGAATAACAATTTTGTTATTGGTTTATCTATCAGTTCCTAAAGTGGTAATACATAGTCTGTAAGAACATTAAATGTATAATGGATGGTAAATAGGCTGAATGTGATAAAAACATTATTCATGTCACGTTTAAGGAATAAAACACAGCATGGCATACTTTTTATCCATTTATAGTTATTTAACATTGTGGAACGCCTGCTAAACAAGTCGTTTCCTGTTATCGCTTATGTTTTAACAGCTATAAACAGTTGTTCCCTCACCAGCCTTTCTTTTTTTTTCTCTCTCTCTTGAAGTCGATATGACAAAAATGCAGCTTGTTATGTTATTGAGAAACCTCAAAACGCAACGTCGTCCATCATGAAGACTTTCCAGTGCCACAAAAGTTACAGCTTTTCCTCTAGAGATTCCTTCCAAAAAACGCTTCTCCAAAAATAAGCATCTCTTTACAGAAGATGTCATATCAACAATTACACATATTTTTAATATGCAGCATCTGTGCAAGTCTGTTACTATAGAAACGATAACGTATGAGAAGGAGGGGATTAATATCCAAAAACCTTGCAGCTGAAATTGTTGTCAGAGCTGCTTTTATAGAAAATTAATCTACACCTACTGACCAGTCAGAATCGAGTATTCAGAAGTGGTATAATATGTAATTATTACATTATTATTTCTTATCAGTTCGCTTTTTCTTTCTCTCTTGGTTTGTGTGAGTTGTGTGAGTGCCGGGCTGAGATAAAGGCAGAAAGAGAAGCTGAAGTGAGGATAAGCTTATCACTGCTTAATAATGCATAGTGTGGAGCTGACCTCGGGGGAAACGCCTGGAATGGAAATGTGTTTGAAAATTGAAATTTGTTTGTGATCTATAGGAGAGCTGAAACACCTGCTGCTTCCCAAACATGCCACTCTTTATCTCTCTCTATAGTTCTATGTATCACTCGGCCCCTCTTCCTCAAGTCACTGAGAGAGCCAGGGGATTGAAATCCAGCATTAATCCAGCAGTAATACGAGTGATACGAATTCTTTCTTTCGTTTCCTTTGAATTCTTTTCTTCCTTATGTTTTCTGCTTTATATAGTGTAAAAGGAAATGATGGAAGACATTGTTTAAAAATAAAATAATAAAAATACAAAATCAATGGGAGCTCTAAAGTGGGTGTAGCTTTTTCGGGATTTATTTCCGCTAGCGGAGCAAAAATAAACAAAAACATTTGGCCATATCGTGTCCGAAATGTCACTTACTCGATATTAATTTCTTTTTTATAGAACTGTTGTATAAAAGCAACATTGCACTCACAGACATGCAGTTACACTGAATATCGGCAGAGCTATGATTACCTACAGCACTCGCCTTGCAGGCCTGTGCCTATGCCGAATCACGGCCGTGCTGATATTCAGTGTAACCGCACTCTTGCTTGTGTAATATTGCTTACATAGACGCACACACTGTCATGTTGTATTTCTTGTCATACGCTGTTCATTGTTAATAATATCAGCAGTCATGTTAAAGTATTTTCCATGTAGCAGCGTTATGAAATCATCAGTATTTGGGCACAAGTGTTGGAAAGTGTCCTGCTTATTATCTCTTCCTACTTTCAAACCAATTTTGAATGTGATTTGTCACTCATGACCTCATCTGGATGGTTGTCACCTTGGCAGGCCACGGTAAGGCCCTAATCTTTATAGACAAGCACTAAAGGTTAATCCTGCTCTTTCTGGTTGGCCGTCTTAATCATCTTGAAGAAATTGAGGACCCAACCTTGAAATTTGTATCCGCTCTGGATTCTGACATCACGATGAAACAGCAGTTTGAGGGCTGTAACAGAGGACTGCAGCCACCTGCGGCCTTGGATATTGTTGGAAGGATTTTGCAGATATTATTTGTTATTACATGATAAATCATAAAATCAGACATTTGGGGAACACTCTTGTAACTATTGTGGCTTTCATCAGAATTGCAGCCTGGTTTGTATTGTTCTCTTTTCTGCTGAGATTTGAATCTCTCACAAGCAGACAGTTACTCAGCACAGACTGTTGGCTCAAAAGAGAGCCAGTGCTGACAGATCAGAAACAAATGGAATATTTTACTGATGCTTTATGAAATCGTCTCTCCCTATGGGGTGAATTATAAACCGATCATAACACACTGCAGGAAGAAAAAAAACTTTCAAGAAAAGGTCCAAGTGAAATATTGTGAATGTTAAACAATATTGAAGTTGTACAGAAGTACAGTTTTTTTTTTTTTTTTGGAAAAAAGACTGAAGGAAGGAATGATGGAGATTATCAACACATGATATTCCTCCAAAGCAATGAATCTTAATTTCTTTTCTGCGACTGAATGTGATCAATCTAAGCTTTAATAAATGTCCAGTGTGTTTGTTTGGTTTAAAAGAAATCACAGGGCACCATGCTCACATAACATTCACACACTCACTGACACATAGGGGCAATTATCATAGCTAATCCACCTACTGGCATGTTTTTCAGAGGTGGAAGGAAACTAGAGAACCCACATAGAGCTTGGGATCAGAACCAGGCAGGCAGCAACATGACCACCGACACCACCAGGCTGCCTCGTCTCGCTATTCATCTTTCCTAATGACAAAAAACCCAGAAAAATACTATACTTTAATTGCCATAACACCCCAATAAGAAACCAGGGAACCCACATAGAGCTGGGGATCAGAACCAGGCAGGCAGCAACACTACCACCAACATCACCAGGCTGCCTCGTCTTGCTATTCATCTTGCTATTCACCTCGCCTTGCTATTCAAAACAGAAAAATACTATATTTTAAATGCCATAACACCCCCAAGAAGGGGCAATATTTCAGCACAACCCAATGTGTGGTGTTGGGACATAACAACATCATTCAATAGACTACAACACAAAGGCATTCACTATGAGTACATTATACTGTATGTCATTCGTAGCATCATACTCTCAATTCAATTCAATTCAATTTATTTCAATTCAATTTTACATGGTTTTAACAGTGGACATTGTCACAAAGCAACAACACTAGTGAAATGAAAACCTTAATTCCTGTGAAAAAAAATCAACTCAATTCTAAATTATGTAATATGCACTTTTAAGGTTTTCATTTGACTCACCCTCATACATAAGTACAACTATTATGTGCAATTCTCCATTCCCTACACCACTAATGACCTCTAGTCATGAGTTTTTATCAATGATTGGCTTAAAGGCAACCTTGGAGGTGTGAACTACATGCAGGTGATTTGCATAATCTGAATAGTGCACCCGGAAAATCTATTTAAGCAGGTGCATAACCCAGTTCTGAATACTCATAACTTTCCTAACCTGCATATATTGGCATAACATTAGGACTTAAGTCAGCGTCATTGAATATGGTCCTAAATGTATACTCTTAGGTTTTCTGCCTTTTACCAATCCATACACATATACCATACACATATTAAATCCTTGCTCTCAGCAGTCGTTACAGAATCTTTGTTTTACCTGGTCTCACAAAATAGTGCAGCTTTCCTAAATAAATGTTCTATATTGATATGTTTTAGATGCTTATTGGAAACGGGTTTCATTTCTTGCCAGTGGTAATCATACAGATGCAGTTCATTTGCAGTTATCAGCAGGTTTGTGTATTGAAAAGGAAATATGAACTTCTTAGTTACCAGCATGTTTGATTGCTATGACCTGTACAGTATATTCTGTAGTTTCTGTATGTATAGAAACTTGTATTATTTAGGTTCAATACGGTCTTTATTTTTCAGTTTTTTTTTAATCTATGAATTTACATTTGTGTTTGAGCATCCCATGCTATATTGGAATTTGGGTCCATAGTGAGATATACAGTCAGGAAAAAAAGCCATTTTGTTCCCCTAAGATATGAACAGTGTCAATGTACAGTCTTACACGAGTCAGGTACACTACATTCACTTTTCCAGGTAAATAAAGTTACAAAAGACCTTGTCATATGACCCAGAAAAAATCATTTTACCAGTGAAAGATAGAGTTTTTCTCAGAGTGCATAGCTATCATTGTTCTGCTAATCCTAAGCAGAAAGTCCAATCTAATATTGCTCCCATAACTAATGGCTGATGTTTTGAGCCGCTTCATATATTGGATTACACAGTAATAGCTCAAAAAGCAAATCCAATCAGGGGAAGAAATCAAACATAAATAATCATAATGAACCATGACAGCTTGCTAACTGATGGGAAATGATAACACTGATCATAATTCTAATGACTGATCAGTTGGGCCAAAGTGGGACTAAGGTAACTTTTGTGGTACAAGTAGGTGGATGTAAATTTCATCATTACATTGTTGTAATTCAGTTGCAGGCTTGTGTATCACCAAGTTGGCTGCTGTTATTTGGTTTGTAGGCTTTCTTGTTTGAAATGGCATCAGATCACAGTGCCTTCCGGATGATTTCTGATCTTCACATTTATGACTTGATCTCAACTTTCCTAGGAGCCATTTAACTGAATTCACTTCCAACATTTCAGATGTATACTTATTTATGTTCTTGGGTGGCCTTGACTTATTTAGTTTTCAGGACCATTTTAAAAAACAGTGGATAACCTCAAATAATAAAATTAGTGAAAATTGAATCTTTTGTACCCAACACTTTTTTTTTCAATGAAATGATTATATATTTCCAAACTTGGAGGCTTGGAAGTAACTAACATAGAGTGAAAACAAGAAGTGTAGGACTATCCACAGTTCTTTGGTGCTAAAAGGGATAGATGCCATAAGAATGAATTTCTCAATCTGCCCTCATGCTCTGTTTCAGACTGGTATCTCACTTAAAGCTGATCTTATAAACAAATCAAGTATTATATAGAGTCAACTGGCAGACCATGCTCTGGATGCAGACCCAGCATTTAAGTATTTCAGTGGCCCGAATTTGGTACTTGAATAAATACTGTAGCAGAGAAGCTTCCAGTGCAGCTTCTGTAACAGATCATCATGTTGTGGTTTATCCGATCACATGCATTGATGCAAATTATTAAGCTGAAGGCAGCTTATTGGGCCAGAGACTAGACATTTCATAGACATTTCACAAGTCTGAAAAGATGACATGTCTTGTTCAAAAACAATGAAAATATAATGCTTATAGACGAATAGACAAAGATGTGTGTGTTTATTCTCCCTGCATGAAATTAAAAATGGATGTACCTTATCAGTTTGCCACTAGTCTAAAGTGTTAACGTGAAGAGCCACTATAAATCAAAACCTAGCCACTTCAAATGGACTTATTTATAGCCATAAATGAATCATTGATCAGCGTTTAAGCATTAAAAAGTAACTCTTGTTGCCATTCAGACATGCTAGCTGCTTGCCTTAGTGGATAATCTCACCTGGATACTGTAAATTTACTGCAGACTGTCACGATTTTATAGACACAGCAGATGCAAGTGCAGATAATGTTTATTACGTAAGGTGCTAGCCAAACCAGCGACGTGACAACAAGGACAATAAACATGAACAGAGAACATACAGCTATGAGCAATACTGTGGCATACACAGCAACACACTAACACAACAACAAAAGCTTGACAATTAAACACACAAAAACCAAAACTTAAATAGGGGTGCTTGTTAGGAGTAACACAGAACAGGTGTGAGCGATCAGTGGGACATGTGCCATGGTCATATGACATGCTGGGTCTGATGGGTAATGTAGTTCAGCTCCCATTTGGCACTATCATGACACAGGCTCCTTCAGATTTATGCTATACTGTAGACTCCTTCATTTGTTCCAGTGAAAAACTCCTTAAAGGTTCTTTGTAGAACTCTACAACAGCGTCTTCCCAAAAGAAATCGAAAGATAAGAACCCTTAAATAATTAGTTTCAGGACACTAATTTGAAGGATGTACATTTACTGAGTACTGCTTTAGCAATATGGTCACATGATTGCAAATAATTTGTGCTGGTGCTGAGCTGGTGTATAATACATGACAGTAAAAAGAAGAATAAGCTTTTAAGATGCTGAGTATGCAAAACTATAGCCCTTTAGAGTGTGTATTGTTCACTGAATGAAGTAAATGTTTCTTCATTGTGGATGTATA
The DNA here is from genome assembly GCA_037576675.1 of Pangasius sanitwongsei. Classification (NCBI taxonomy): domain Eukaryota; kingdom Metazoa; phylum Chordata; class Actinopteri; order Siluriformes; family Pangasiidae; genus Pangasius; species Pangasius sanitwongsei. The sequence goes on along the minus strand of CM075004.1, from coordinate 28,236,491 downwards.
GAGTATGGTGAAAAAGGTATATGGATGCAATATTAATTGCACTAGAAATGCCTTTTCCTAACACATGTATGTTAAATATTGAATGAAAAAAGACATAAATAATTTATTTGTAAAAGCTGAAACAAGTAGCTGACAGTACTTATCGAGGTGTTTAAATTAAAACCGTTTATTTTTCCAAATTGGGGCATGAATATCAGCATGCATAATGTTAAGACTTTTAATACATTTATTGTATCACCAGCCTCTTTTTTCTTTCTCTTGAAGTTAGTAAGACAAAAAAGAAAGCTTGTCATAGCTGCAATACTATGTTGTTCTAATATATATATATTTTTATTGTTATGAATAACTACTACATCTTGGTATAGAAAGCTGTTTCCTTTTAAGTAGGTGAAGAACATGCATACACTTTGGCAGTCTGTCATCTTTGTCGTGTGATCAAGTGCAAATATTCACAGAAGATATAGAGGTGATGGGATATGTGACAATCAGTCTTGGTTCTCTGGCATCATGTGGATGTGTCATGTCTCTTAGATGAAATGGATCATCAAATGATTCAAATGAGTCAAATAATTTGGTTACTTCAGTTGGTTCACCCATTAGGTCAGTTGTTTCAGTTTCATCAAATCTTCAAACTGGCACATCCACCATGGAGAATTCCCCTCCAGACCACCAGAGGGCAACCTCCTTCACAGTCCGAATGTCTTCTTTGGTTGTTCCACTGATTTCCTGTGTGCACCTGTCTTGTGTTTCCCTTGATTTGTTCCCCTTTGTAAGTTTTCTTCTTGCTTAATTGCTTGGCGTTTGTGTTGTGTTGTGATGTGTTAATGTGATTCGTTATCTGATGTTGCGTTCTCCATGTTAGATTCTTGTTTTGTACCCTTTTTTAGCCTTCTGAACTTTGCCTTGACTGTATGTTTAGTAAGAAAGAAATCCTGCATCTGCCAGCTGAGTTGTTCCACTAATATGTCACAGTTCAAAGTGAACATTTTGGATATATTGTAAAAGTATGAGATTTCCTCTGGGAAAAAATGTTTACTGAGCCAGTGGGAGATGCCAGATGGGTACCTCAGGGAGAACACACACACACGCGCACACACACACACACACACACACACACACACTCACAAATGGTGCACTAAATTACTAATGGTTAAATTCCCACATAATTTAAAGTTGACTTAAACTCAAAGTCTATAGAGTGGCCCCAGAGTGACCCAAGTGTGCCATTAAGAAATATTTCTTTAACTGCAAAATAATTGTTACCAATTATATTAGCCCAATTTAAATACAATTTAAATATTGTTATTCCAGTTTTATAAATACTTTTATAAAATAGATTAATCATTGGTGTCAAAGATTTAAGAATTTCTGCTTTAGCTACTAGTTTTGTTGCGTGATAGCTGTATAAATCTCAGAAATCTTAAAAAGGTTCCATAAACAGGCTCCATTTTTTTTAAAGAGCTAACTGGAAAAGTCCTTTCCTAATGAACCAAAGACACATTGCATCTTTTCTCAAATTACCAATGTTGATTACTCTGCTGCAGCTATAAGCACATTTTTAATACTGAATGTTTGTTCCATCCCAGTTGCTGGACATTGTTGTGGTTGGTCTTGTGGACTGCAAATTGCAAAACTGTGCTACTTTCAAGCCGCATGTGAACTTACATTAGCTCTGTGAAAGTAAATATTAAAAAAAAACTTCAGAGTAATCAGTTATCATACTGTACATATACTCAAAAACCTAATTTAAACTATAAACGTAGTTCTTGCTAATTAATATGTAAGGAACAAATCACGACTGAGTGTGCTTTGAAGTGATTTATTCCTCTTATACCTTATCAATTTGTCAACTCTAACTATTATCATTTATTAAAAAATGGCACTTCATTTTTTAAAAATCTGTTATCAGTTATGTTTAATGTTTAACATCTGAGATACAAGTAAGTTCCTGTTATCACATGTTTTCGCAACTATGAACAGTGGTTCTCACACCAAGCTCAAGTTTTTTTTTTCCACATAGCTTGTCCTGGAAAGCCATCCATTCTGAAGATTTTCCTCAAAATCTACCTCTGACTTTACAAAACACTGACACTGGAGACTTCTTCCAAAAATTATAAATAAACCTCAACTTACAAAAAACTTCAACATATCACCAATTACACATTTTTTTAATCCACTCATGTGGAGAGTTTGCCATACTTCAAAGTGCTTGTGCATTAATATAAACCTGTGATTTGAATTACAGCTGGAACTACTATCCAAGCTCGTGTTGTAGAAAATTCACATACTTTCTGACCAATGAGAATCGAGAACTCAACAGCGCTGTGGTATAAAAGTGAGAATTCAGTTCCAGTAGTAACCCAATCAGCATGCAAACCTTAGACCTTAGTATTTTTTAAGGATAGCAACTTAAACTGTAAACTCTGTATGGAAGCTGATCATCAGGAGTAGGAGTAGACTCTACTTCTACGTGGTATGTTCATTCTGTTCACGACAGCTAATGACACATGCAGGCTTTCTTCCAATTTAGAGATGCCCCATGCTGCCAAGAAACCATGCAGATGCCAGATTGACTGGAATGTTTCATTATCCGCAGGGAGACATTTCGCCACTGATCCATGGTGCTTCATCAGTTTAACTGAATGGTGGAGAAATACACTAGCATTTAAACTTCTCAGCAAAGTGCTTAAACTGATGGGTGCCAAAAGTTTTCTAGATTATAAAACAGTTCTAGTCATTTTGACTTACTAATGCTAGAGATTTCAGACCATCTTGAATGAATAATGAATAGAATAAAGAGAAGATCCTTACCTGGGTGATTCAGTGCATGTGGAAAATATTGCATCTAACCAACAACTCTTTATGGAAGTGGTCTGATGTTGGTAATGATGGAAAAATATCTCGAATCTAACAGTAAAATCACATCACTGGAATAATCTGCATCTGTTATAATGCCACAACTGAACATATCCACCATAAAGGTGATTTATCCATCAATGATTGATTGTATGTCAATTAAAGAAACAATGAAACAGCTACAGAATGAAAGGAAAATTATGTTTTCTTCTCTAACATGACCCATTCAGCCAGTATTCATTTAATTCATTAATATCCATCCTGCAGGGTGCCACATATTTGCCAGACTGTTTTTAAATACATTTTCTATTGAAGTGCTCTTTAGCTTTTTTTGACAACATTTTGATTTTTTTTTTGGTTTCTCTGTTTGAAATGGCTGCTAGTCCAATAGTGATTGTTTCAGGGATGAATGCACATGAAAGCTCCATACGAGGCAAAGAAAGAAAGGAGAATGAATATTCACATGTACCATAACGGCTAACTCCCAGTGCTAAAATAAAAACTGACATTGTTCATATGTTTATAGCTGGATGTAAATGACCCCTGAAATGGAACAATTAAACACTGTAGGTACGCTCTTTTTGCTCTGCAGTCATGGAAATAGATTTTGTCATTACTTTGCTAATTCAATCACCATGGGTGTCATCTGAGGTGGGCATTCAGTGCTAAAAAAACCCTGAAGGCATAACACTTTGGCTAATTTGATTGGGACCCCCCCCCCAACTTTTACCCAATTGCAAATTTCATGGTCAGAAATGCCCATGTTGACGTGAAAGGAGCAGTGCAACAGGGGATGTGGTTTTTTAAAATCCCAAAACGGTTCTTGTTTAGGAGGACCTAGTATCGCTCCCTGAGGCACACCTCTTTTACCATGGTTGTTTCCTTACCTTTTGAAAAGAAAAGTAAATGTGGCATGAGCTTTGCATTATACATAGATCACATATTCATAAGACCAAGTAGGAGGAGGGCAAGAAAACACTTTATGTGCTGCAGTGTTGAGTATGAGTTGCTTGCTAGTGAGAATTTTCTACTATGTATATGTAGTTCTGAAGACTGAAATAAAGTATGTTTCTCTTTACAAATAAACCAAATAAAGTTATAGAATTCTGCTTACGCCCAAATTACATTTAGAGATTTCACTCCAATTCCACTGAAATATACTCCACCTATCAGTACATATTTAACCCAATCTACTTAGGGAAAAGCAACATTACTGACCAAACAATTGTAAAGAATTATAAGGCTATAATGGGAAATGAACTATATGTGATTATCAGCATCATCCATATCAGTTTCTGCCTCACCTGAGGTAAAAAAAAATGCAGGGTGGAATTACTTCCTTTTGTTACTTGTAAATAAAGACAAAAAGAGCATTTAAAATGAAGAACAAAGTGTGTTGATGGGACAAACAACAGTGATCAGGGAGCAACAGCTTGTTCAAACACAATTCAGTTTTAAACATTGGTGTTGAGTCGACTGAAACTGCTCTATCAATTTGTATAAACAGCAGCTGTGATGTGATCGGAGAGTTCAAAACACCTACATAATTATCAATCATTCCAGATTTAGACTATGTCAACTGACTCAGCTGTCATTATTAATGGGTTCATCTGCAGTTTTTTAAATTAAATTTTTTTTATTTTTTACTGTATTTTGAGTGATAACTTATACTGTAGCTGTGTACTCCGATGTCAAAATGCAAAGATACTAAGCAATATGTGTAAAGCATGACATACATACAGAGTGTGTAAGCTCTCTTATCTTATCTTATCTTATCTTATCTCATCTTATCTTATCTTATCTTATCTCATCTTATCTTATCTTTTGACAAAGTTTTGGCGATTTTTAAACTGGCTCAACCAGTGTGAGCTTCATAGATAGCTTGGGCAGGATTTGAAAGTACCTACAAACATTTCCAATTGTTTGTCAAAGAAAAACCTGAGTTCAGCGGTCCAATCACAGTGTAGTTCTCAAACACATTTTCCTCAACTCAGATTGTGTTAAATGCAATACACCTAAATCAAGCAGTGTGAAAGTGATGCTGTACTTTTCCTCCTGCTTATTTGCTAACAGTTGTGAGCCTAATCATCCTTTGATCAAGCTGAAACTTTCCCCCATGCCTCTCGTAGCAGGAGAGCATGACGCCCCATTGGGGAAGAGCTCATTTCAGCCAAATGAAAAGACGGCAAAAACAAAACAATTTGTCAGCGTGTGTTAATAACTGGCTTTAATGTGTCGACAGAGAGGTTTGTCTGTTGCTTAGGAACGCCATCTGTTTCTCTAACGTACTTTACATCGCTAGGTCCTCTTTCATCTCCTCACTCTCCTTTGATGAAAATCAGATTTAAACAAGGCTTTGGGGAGGGCCTTGTAAAAAAGAATGAACCATATTGTTTAACAGGCTCACTGAGCTACTCACAATCTTGTTTTGCTGGTTTTTTTTAATTATATGTGATGGTTTTGTTTTTGATTGGTAGTAAATAGCTTCTGTGATTCCAAGCCTCGCTTATGTTTCCTCCAAGCATTTTCCAAACCGTTATGCAAATGACTGGCATCATGTATTGAACAGTTACAACTGGATACTCATTGGATACTCAAGTGATCCTAGTATATATCCCTGATGCATACCTCTCTCATTGGGGCTGTTTCTGTCTGTGTAATGTACAAGACTAGGAAGATGTGTGAGGATCCATGCGCAGGTTATACACAGGTTATTCAATATTTAAAAACCAAGTGTAAATCCAAAAAGTAGCCCCAAAAACAGCAAGGATCAAACACAATTAGACAAACACAGAACAACGGCTCAGAACTTACATAAATAAGGATAATCGGCAAGACTTCGCAATATGGCATTGTGTCTGTGAGCTTTACGTAGTCCATAGACAGGAAATGAATGTGACAAACAAGAAAGAGTCCTAGAATTCCGAGGAGGGAACTCTCTGGTGGAGAATTGTCTCTACTGGATGGGACAACAAGGTGCACTTTTTTTTTCCATTTTAGAAAAGCTTATCAGAAAGGTTCACATCTAGTTGAGTCAGGATGTGTGAATCAGGACTGAGATCCCATGGATCACGTTCCTTAACATGAACATACAGTATTCATTCATTCAGCCTTAGTAACTGCCTGGTCAGGGTCTCAGTGGCTTCCAGGCTATTAGTTTGTTTATATGTTGGGAAATAGAACTAACAAAACTTTAGACCAAATATGAACTTGAGTGATGTAGCTGAGGTTGAGGAACTGTCAGAGCGAGAATTCACACCATGCTGACAGTGCTGGCGTTTCTACCTCAGTGTTTTCCTGTGTTTCATGGATATAGATAGATAGATAGATAGATAGATAGATAGATAGATATCACATATTCATAAGAGCAAATGGAAGGAAACTGAGGAAACACTTTGAAGTTTAGATGTTGTGGATAAACAGAGTGAGGAATATGGTTGAAAATTAATTATTGATCAATGCACAGAGCAACTGAATCCCATGTCTTTCCTCCTTGAATCCTACAAGTTATTTCGTGCAGTTTGTCAAGCTATCACAAGGTGGAATATAATTTTCTATAACGCTTTCAAAAACCATAACACTATAACACAATATACAGCTATTTATGTGTCATTAGTGCTATAAACATGTATTTCCCATAAATAACTCTTTCCTGAATATGGAAGGAGCATCAGATTTTCAGTTTCACTCTCGAATGCTTTTTAAGTCATTTTTAGCTTTTGTTGATGCAGAACTCACACTGTGGTTGATTTTTTTCTCCTTTTTTCTTTTTCCTTTTTTTTTTTTTTTTACACCTCGGCTTCCAGCTTGTGTGCACATTGCTCATGCCCTTTCATCCTTCCAATGTTCAGTGCAGTGTTTGAGCTTTTTAAGTCAGATATAGAGCAGAGCATTTTAGCAGCTTCACACTAACAGCTGGGAGAAGTGTTGATTATGAAATTTGTTGAAAAACACTTGCTTTAGCATTTATAGATCTCTAGAAATGCTACTGTATATCCTATAATATAGCACAGCATATACAATTAATTATATTTTAATAAATTAAACATACACATAATATATATCTGATATGATTTTACAGTATGTCCTTTCTCAACCAAACATTTCTCAACCAATGGGGATCATGGGTTCAGCTATTGTCATTGGTTTATGGGAGAGATCTATAGCATCAATATACTTAATGCTTAACTATGCACAGACTATATCTAGTCACTGTATCTACTGGAGTAATCCAAACTATGCTATTGTCAACTAGGCTATGTATTTGCAACCTTTTCAACATTCAAAGGCTAATTAAAATCAAATCAATGTAATATTCATCTAAACACAGATTCTATCATTCTAAAGAAATCTGAAAGAATTAACAGGACTCAAGCCATAGTCAACTATTAACCAAGTAAATATATATATATAAATATATATTTAAAAAAAAAAAGTACTTAATCCACATTTCTTGGCTTAGTCAGAACAACTTTTGTGTATCTGGGAGATTAAATTTAATGTTTACAAGGGCAGGTCAGGCCACAACATCCTGGACTGGCACACTTCTATTTAGAAAATGTTTGACGTCTGCTCTAGCAACAATTCTGGCAGACATATCCGACAACATCATCGTTGTTGTCATTTTGTCATAGTGTGTTTTGTCTGCTGTACACATTTCTGAAGAATTTTGGATGCACTTTCTTTCTTTTCTTCAGTTTGACAAAGTAGCTTCACTGTCGTTAGCTACTGTTTCTTCGTAGCTTGTAGTGTAGCTATTTATATTTTTTTTAACGGGTAGTTTGGCTGTAGCTTGTAACCTGCAAGAAGAATCACAAAGCAGCATGTTTACATTAGCGTGTTAACATTATGCTAATCAAGACATATAAAATAGTAGCGCATCAATATAGGTACTTTTAGAATCTTAGGCCACGTTAGCTAGCTGTACTATTTGGCTAGCTAAGTATATGACTCAGCTATCATCTTGCTTATTTCTACTTTATATCAAAGAGCTAGCGCTATCCTGGTACTGGTAATAAATAATTTATTTATTACTTATTATTTACTTATTACTTTATTGGTAAGTCATTGAATATAGCTAATCTTGCATATCGTGCTTGACTGATAAATGACCTGAAAATGAAATAAAACTAACAAGGAAAATGACATGCAACAAAATCCATCATTGATTAAAAAAAGTACATCTTATTAGACACCAATGTTTCTGAATCTGTCATTACAGGCCATTGAGGATAGCATGACTGTTGACTCATGAGCACTTCACACATTTAACATATCTTCTCATTTTGCTCGCCAACTGAAAGACTGAGAAAAATGTATTAACATAACAAATGTTCTGGATGGTATTACACTTGGCCATCAGTTCCAGGCCTGGAGGTCTGGAGTCCAGCACAGGTTGCTAATTTCCCTGCTCTGACATGGCTATTACCTGGTAATTAACTAGTGTGTTTAAATTAGCTGTGCTGGCGTCTGGCCCTCCATGACTCTAACTGATGAATCCTGGGAACTTTAAAAAAAAAAAAAAAAAAAAAAAAATGGATATTGGATATTAGCATATATGTGCAGTAGTCCATGATCAAGCTAACTATAGTTTTTAAAATCGGCTATACTGTCCCCCACTAAACCAGAATAACTGGTGAAGCTTTGGAAACAGGGTTGCCAGATTGAAATGCCTTCCACCCCAAGCATCATTTAGTAATCGGAAATTCCTGTGTTTTGCTTTTGAGTGAGAGTGTCTGAAAGCTTTATCAGTGACATTAGCAGCAAACAGTGATGTCTAGGCGCTTGTTTGTTGCTTTCTATTTTATTGATTGATCTGCTCATTAAGAGTAACTCGACCATTTCTGACTTTCCCAAGGGAAATTTAGCTTCAGCTTACTTTCGGAATGTGACTCATTTATTTCCCAGCAAATAAACCCTAATACAACTCAATCATTTTAGGTCATTTTGTCTGAACATAGACATGGTCCTTTAAGGAACCTTAGTTTTAAAATTAAGGCTGAAAGCCTTCTTGTTTAGCCGTCTTGTATTTAAAGATTATTTTTTTGTGGTTTTGTTTATTCCAATATTCCTTTTATGTAGATTTTGAGCTTACAAAGCTTTGCAGATTTTTTGGTACTATACTGAGGAAGGTAGCTTGCACAATAGCAAAAAAGAAAGGCACACACTTTAACCATAACGCACAACAAGTGAGTCCTAGCTAGTAATGGCTAATTAGCCCACGTAAATATTATCAATTATAATAAAGATTAGATTTCTTTTTCAACATTTATTAACCTGAGTAACAAGGAGACAGAAAATTGACAGGAGTGCTCATGTGCTTAGACAGGATTTAGGTGCTCTGTTCTCCATGTTGTATCATGCCTGCAGTCTGATTGGTTGGGAGATTAAAACAGTCACTCTGCACATTTCTGAAATTTCTTACAAAAAAAGGTGACTTTTTAAAAGCAAATGCATTTTGGACACCTTGCAATCACTTCCCGTGGTATTACATGAAAAACGTGCGCTGGCATTTGAGGAAAAAACACCTACACCGCAGAAATGGTCTTAGCAAGTGAAAATATCTTCAATATTGTCAGATATATCTAGGATTTCATATTATAGGATTACGATAAACCAAATATATATGATTATTAAACCGTAATTTTCCAGAAAGAAGAAAAATGATCTGCCAACAGAATAAGAATATTGAAAGCTTCAAATGTATGAAATGGCTGGATAATATTATATTTGATTTATAATAATCTTGTAATATGAAATACTAGTTACACCTGTCCATATTATATTTCCACTTGCTAAGGTATCATTTGTGCAGTGTAATGTGAAAGCATCCTAACTGTTTCATCCTACCGAGGAATCTAGGGATAAATTTGTAACAGGACTGTAGGAACATTTAGCACTGGTGCTAGAAAACTCTGAGGGCTGTAGCACAAAGTATAATATTGTATCACTGAAGTAAGTTCTATAATAATAATAATAATAATAATAATAAGCCATAACAACATTAGTAATCGCTATAAGTGGTATAATTTTTCAACCAAAACGTATGCTTACATCTGTTGCTTGTCTCGGTGCTAGCTAACAGTTATACCTCTGTTGTTCCAGTTAAGATAAACTAGCTAGTGTAAGAAGTTATGTACTTAGCTTCTACGGCTATCTTAGCTAGCTAGCTACTTAGCTACATCTTTCAGTGAATAGTAGTTACCAAAAGAAAAATATCTGCTGCTAGTTTGGGATCTTGAATTCTTTTTCATTCTAATTCCCAAGTAAGCTAATAAACTAGCAAAGTTTAGCAAATAAACAAATGTTATGTTCATGAACTATGCTAAAAGATTTTTTACATATGACAAAATTGAAGATGTTTTGGTTAAAATGCTGCCCAATGAGACAAGTACCTTGAACTAAAACACATAAAAGCTATTATTATTATTATTATTATTATTATTATTATTATCATAGCTGTGCAGCTCATTAGTTGCTACTACAAGTGTGTGATGTCAAGTCAATTTGTCAGGTTGTCATCACACTTATTTTTGTGAGTGTGTGTGTGAATGTGTGTGCATGTATATGTGTGTGTGTGTGTTTGTGTGATGGAGAACGCTCAGTCAGGGTGCCAGCTCTACAGAGGAAGTGGCCCGGTGGGGGTGAACATCCCTGCCAAGGCTTTTATAACACACACACAAACACACACACACACACACACACACAGACTGACTGAAAGCTCTTATCTCTTCAACCCCAATATGCACATTCTCTATGCTGAAGGCATTGTGTGGTATCATCTGCCTCTCATACACTCCAGTTTTTATTCCTTCTCATTCATTTATCTTAAATCATTTGTCCTTTGATGCCAAATTGACATTATTTTGTCAGTGCTTTTATTATTTTATACATTTTAATGGAGGGCTAGAATTATGCTGTTAGTCCTTTTCATTAGTGAGTGACATATTGTTATTGTTGTAAGCCACTGATTGAAAGCTACTGATGCAAATTAGGTTGGCTAACTTTTTTTTTTTTTTTGACACATTTGCAGTGAAGGTGTATCTTCCAAAGCAATACAATGCTCATCTCAGTATGCAATCAATGATCCAATATATGAAAAATATTTTTAAAGCAACCAAAATACTCTTTAGACCTCTTTTAATATGATAGAATGAGATTCAGTATTGTGCAAATAGCATGGATTAACGTGAAAACCTTGTAGAAGGGAGGGACAATTTTCTTTTGTCCTAAATACATAATACATAAAAGGGTCCATGATTTCTAAAACACATTTGTTTACCACGTTTTGTAAGTGTAACTACCGATCAAGATACACTTACTGCTCTTGTAATACCAATGCAGAGATTTTCTTGTAGACCATCATGCAAAAGTTAAAAACGTTTGCCCTATAGATGTCCCTGTCCCTGAGTACTGGAACTTTCAAACTCCGTTTTGTGCTGTGCCTGTAAATTTGTATCAGTTTGTGTGAACAGCATTCTCTTTCTTGTGGATTATATGAAAATTACAATAGAAAATACAACTATAGCCTTCACTGATCTAAAAAAAAATTGAACCCCTACAAGATCAATATGATGAAAATGAGTTGTTTTTAAAAAGGAGAGGGAGCCACAAAGGCCATGCCCTTTCACTGCGAATGACAGATACAGAGAAGCATGAAGGGAGAAAAGAGAGAAAGTGGCAAAGGAAATTAAGTTGAGGAAATGATGAGGAACATCTCTGAACATTTAGTTGCTTTTGAGACTGTGTATTACTTATTTAGTATAAAATGTGCAGCTCAGCTAGGGTTGAACGTCACTGAGATTTCATAAGCTACGCACACACGCACACACACACACACACTGATCCCAGCTGCAACTTGGTGGTAGCCATAGCGACCACGGCTTGCCTCAGCCTTTTTACAGCCTTTGGATTAGACTATGGAGCTCACAGTTTGGTGCAGCCATCACAAATAGACTCCAACCGGGTTACTTATGGGAGTTCAGGGCAAAAGATGGCTCACATGTGTGAATCCCTGAGAACAAGCTGGAATCTGTGCCCCTTTTTCTGCATAATTTGATCCACGGTTTTCATGTTTATGCATATTTGGACAGTAGAAGCAAAACTTTTTCAAATATTACGAGGACCTTATTCTAAAAGTGCTGCACGGCCAACAGGATATCAGTGAAAATTCAGAGGAATTGTAACATGCAAAAGCAATTTCACTGGATTTCATGTATATGAAAGTTATGAGAAATTTCTAAGAGCAAAAAAAACCCTTCCCTACACTAATCATAATAGTCATAATAACTTTGATTTTCTCTCATAAAGCACGTTATGCTATTAAGTGTCAGGGCAAGATAAAATAAATAATAAAATACAAAAGAATAGGGTGTGCTGGATCAAGGGCTATTGCATAAGATGCAGAATAATGATGGTAAAAGCTGTTAAAATGTTACATTTGCAGTGATTAATGTGATAATTCCTTCTAGGACTATTTATACAGCAATATACTGACAATATATAGACCCCTATTAGATGTTTACTACAATGTCATTTTCTTTTCATTATGTCATTAGTCTTTTTTATGTTTTAATTTTCAAATCATCTATTGACTTTCTGTTACACTGTATTACATTTAACAGAAAAAAAACACATATTCTATCCCTGTTTTTTTGGGGCTTAAATGCTAGTGCATATATTAAAAGGTGTAAAAATATTCAGTTTTATGACTTTGTATATTTGATAACTCACCTTGTCTTTGGAAGTCCATGCCGTTCTGCTTGGAGATTGCCTATAATTGGTCACAATGATATTAAAAGTGTAAATTCTTTTAATGGAATTAAAATTAGGCAATTCACATGACAAATGACAAGGATGTTCTAAGAATCATCTCAGCTAGAGATCTGTCAGTGGTGGGATTTGAACTCCCAAAATACCAATCCCTAGCTCAAAGCTTTAACTACTAAACTACTAATGTGCTCATTTAGCTACCCAGTATTGGTTATTAAAGAATCTCTCCATTAAAGAATTTTAAAATGCTGTGACATAGTTCAGGCAAGGCACCGAGTGAACCCTGTTTCTATGTCATTGCTGAGATGGGGAGGCGTTTCTGTTTTGAAAAGTGGCATTTACAACTATCCAGAAGCTTCAGAAGCTACTAAAACCCAGCCTAAAACATTCATAAACTTTCACACAAGTTGGCTCCTATAGATTCTTTCAAATGTGTGATTTGAAACTCTGTTAGTTTACTGCTTCTTGGCCTTGCTGTGTAAACTCCAGCCTCATTGCGTGTGTCTTTCCCTTCCGCCCTCTCTCCTCATACCCCACCATGGGATGCTTTTTATAGTAAAGTCTTAAAGTCTGACTCACTAATGACAGGGAACACGATCCATTATGATTATATTAAACAGATTTCTTCGGTGTAGCCTGTGTTTCTTCTGCACCGGGACAACGTGGAGGACATAAGAGGAGGTTGCTTGGAAGTAAGGCCGATTATTTTAGGAGCATCACTGCCAGAGACATGCACAAATACCCATTTAATTAGTGCAAGATAGTTGGATTGCAGGATGTCCTCAAGGTGTTCTCGAATGCAACCATGTTGAAGGGTGATTGTGCTGAAACAAGGGTGCAAGGGGACTTATAAATAGCCTTTTCCATGTCACTGCAAATCAATTATATCTCTTGTATGCACACAAAAACACACAAACAAGAATGTAAATGAAGACAATAAATGTCACTTGTGTCATAGCAATATCTGCTTTGAGCTCCCCATCTATCGTCCTGGGTTCAGGGTCTTTAACACTGACCTCACAGTTTGTTTATGTGTGTGTGTGTGTATACATTTTCCTTGGTAAGTATCAGAGAACATATGAGGAGGCAATACCCTCAGCTAGAATTATCTGGCAAATGCACCATTAAATATGTTGAGTGTGGAGAAATAATGATTAGTGTATGAATAATAATAATTATTATAATTGCATAAATCACAGTAGTCACAATTTATTTTGTTTATTCCCTGTGCTTTTGTTTATATTATCGCATGTGTTTTTGTTTCAGTCCTGGTCCTGACTTTGCCCCTGTTCTTACACTGGTTGACTACCCTAAGGTGTTCACCTGTTCTGTGTCTTACATTGATTAGTTTGATAATTTCTGCCCTGTTGATTCTGTTCTGCCTTGCAAAGTGCAGTTTTGTGCATATTTGTATCTTTTAGTCCATGGCTTGTCTTCTTGTTTTCTGTTCTGTTTCCTGGTTTGCCCCTCACTTGTTTTCCTTGGGTTTTGTTTAAGGATCATTCTAGTATGCTGCTGTCTGTCTGTGGTCTGACACCTGCCGACTGATTCAACATAATAAACACTGAGTTTATGCACTTGAGACTTGCCTCTAACCACACACAAATCTCTGTCTTTAAAGAGAATAAGAGGACATGATTTGATTGAATATTGGTATTTTAATGAATGTATTACTGTAGACTGTTTTTCTGCCATAACACCTTATTTTTTTATTTTTTTTTAAATCAAAAGTAATCAGCTACATGTGAAGAATACTGGTATATTTTGTTTGTTTTTTTTAAAAAAAGACATTTTCTACCATTTAACATTTATACTTTAGACCTGAATATTAACATTTTTTGTTTATAAACACATTTTAAAAATGATTTTAGGAATAATTTCAGATTTTATCCTTTTTTTATGCCTACACATGAATAATCCATTTACCTTTTTATATGTACAATTTTAAATTCACATGACATGCAATTTTCGGTAATAAAAATATCAAAAGAATCTTGATATGTGTTTATATGAATAATTTATGTATGAAAGGGTAAAGTCTGGGATGCATTTTCAAAATGATAGGATTATCATTGTAGGATTGTGGGATGTTTTATAACGTGGAAATATGATAATGATAAACAGTGCATTCGTTTTAGGAGTGTAACATATTGCAGCTGTCTGTATATATATTAGAATTTAAACCTGAAGTGGGTGTGGTCTAATGCAGAACTTTTTTTAATTAAATAACTGGAAACCAGGCAGTTACTAAGGATGAAGGAACAAATGATGTAAACGAATCATGCAACACCTCAGGTTCTTCGGTCTGTATACAACAAACTTCATATGTGACAACTCTGCATGAAAGTAAACCCTCCCATTTGTGCGACTTTTTAGTTGTGTCCCACTGGATTGGCAATGCCCATCTCTTGCCTCAACCAGACGTGAACTTTTCTAGCAAGCGTTCTTAAAAAACAAACAAGAAACAAGCAAAACAAACTCCTATTCATCTGTATTTGTATCTGTTTAAAGCACATTATCTGTCCATTTCCAATAATATATATATATTTTTTCAAATTATATTCAGTTAATTTGTCCGGATAAAAGATTAAGATCAGATCTGAGGATATTATTGAAGACGGTTTCCATGACTTTTACAAGTATCTTTAAAACAGCAGCACGTGCGTGTGTGTGGGATGTGATGTGTTTGAAAGAAAGTGCAGTTCCTCTCATTAAGTGAGAGGTGTTGTTTCCCTCTCTTGTTTGTTGGAGTGGAAATGCCTCCTCCTCTTCCTCTCGAGGAAAAGGTTAACTAAATCAGCATCATTGCCAACCTCCTGCATGCACACAGTTCAGGCTGGATTTAATGAGGTGGGCTTTCAGAGTACTATCTCTTCCAACACACACACACACACACACACTCACACAATGAGTGGACGGTTGATCGAGGAATGGTGCTGGAAAATATTCTCATAAGTAAAGGTCAGTGAGTGTCCCTCACACAAACATGCAGCTGCTTGGCAGCTCCACAGGGTTCGGTTTGAAAATAAATGACAGTAAAGAGTTTTTCAAGCATTATGAAGTACTATTTATCAAGTTACACAAAGAGAATGTCTTTGTTTTGATGGTTTAAAGCAGAGGTAGGCTCATGAATATACATGTTTTTCTATCTACAAATATCAAAATTATTCCAAGATGGTGGTCCTCTAGATCTGGCAATTATTCTTAGTTTTTTTTTTTTTTTTGTTTTGTGCAAGTTAATCAAATGCAGACGAGATGAGGTAAGACACTTGGAAGTGTCCCCCATAAGGTAAACAATCTTGCTCAAAGGCCTGGGGTGGCTCTATGTTGTTTCTGAAATTTGAACTCACAACCTTCTGTTCAGGTTTGCCTGTGCAGAGCTTCCAATAAGGCAAGACATTACAGGTAGAAATAACAATTTTGGCCACATCTATCATTTTTCAAAATTTTTTAAAATAAATTTTGTCTATAAGATATCATCTCTTAGCAAGAGAGGAATTGTGTCTAGCAACTGTAGCAATAGAAATATCAAAACTCAACAGAAAAATGTTTATTTCACCATTTATGTTCACATGCAACCACTGCATTATCTGAATCTGAACAACAGTGAAGAAGGCCGTAAGCTCTTGGCACAATTATGTCATGTTATATACATTTCAATGTATGTGTCATTATGATATACATGTCAATTTCCAACAAATATTTCTCTAAAGGTCTTCATTCTTTACAATGAAATTCTTATTTTAATTCTAACATCACCAAAAAGACTAGATTCTACCTATGCAAATTTAATTAGACGAAGCCTGATTAGCATAAATAAATATAAATGTTTTGAAAATGTTACAATAAAAAGATACTTGTAAGAATTTCTGCAATCTGAAAAAGTCTGAGTGTGATTCCGTATTGTCTTACCTCAAACAAAAGGCTGTGTAAATGTTGAACTCTACTCTAGAATAAACTTCAGGTGGTTTTGTGCAAAAAAATCATTAGCAGTCAAGCATATCTGGTTTTTACAGCCTTTGCTTTGATCCGTCCTTTCTGGGCCTAATATCAAAACACAGTCCAAGCTGAGCTTGGACTTCGCCCGTGACTCACATGTTATTGATGCCAGTCACCTTCCTCTCTGTGGGAAGGCCATTTTGTAGCCGTCCCCGTTTCCTGTGGCCACAGCGATATGCCCTCATTATTCTTTCACAGAGCATTCTCTCCCCTTTCTCTGTCTTTCTGCTCCTGACAACTTCATATCACTATTGCATGTTTGCCCATTGTTAATGCACTCACCATAAATTACCTACTGCCTTCAAAATTGCACAAAAGGTGTCATTACTTAGGGAATGTGTTATTACCTACAATATGTACATGCATACATTACTGTTGCCAAATAAGCCTGGACAAAATACACTTAGGCAGCCTTATGTACTGATTTGTGCTCACAGACAGTGGAGGAAAGAGTCATCCTCTGTAATATGTAGTTAAAAAATTAGAGATGCAATATTACTTGGACTGTACAGATAATGTGTTCTAAACAGATACAAATACAAAGAGGAGGTATTGGGATCCTGTGGGAACACAAAAAAAGTTGGGTTAGATGGAAGTTTTTACTTTTAATACAGCGTGTAATATCTAGACTGGACTCCACCAGACCGCCAGAGGGCGCCCTCTCCTGAGGTTTGAACCCTTTCTTCTACTACTTTCATTTCCTGTGTGAACATTTTAAAAAGCACATGGACTTAAAGACAAATCGAATTCTTACAGTTTGCCCGTCATCCATGTGAGTTCTGAGCCATATAGTTTCTGGATTGATTGCCTGTGTTTTTTTTTTTTTTTTGACCTTTTTGCCTTGTTTAGTTTTTGCCTCTGTCTAGCCCTTGTCTGCTTAGAAATTGATCACTGACATTTTGCTATTTTTTTTGTCCTTGGTCTGTTTATCACCTCTCTGATTCTGGATTGTGTCTCTGGATGTGTTTATTGATATGGCTGATCATTCTGATCATTAACGACCCTGCTTGCCTTTTGTAAATAAACCTCGTGCACTTGGATCCTAACTCTGTGTCTTTGAGTCCCCTGTTACACAGCGTAAGTGTGCAGTCAAAAAACACATTCATTAACATCAGTGTACAGTGTTCATATATTCATCCTTAGTAACTGCCTGGTCAGGGGCACAGTGGTTTAAGTTAGGCTACTTGTTTATAATTTGGGAAACAGATATTAACTGTGGGTTTAATAAAAACAGTCCCGCAGACATCTCTAGTTCAGGCCAATTATGAACTCGAGTGATGTAGCTGAGGTTGATGAACTGTCAGAGCCAGAATTCAGAGACCATGGTGACAGTGCTAGCATTTCTATCTCTGCATTTCTTCCCTGGGATTTCCAGGGTTTCTTGGTAGGGCTTATTAAAAAAACAAAGAGGCAAATAGCTGCTTCCAGTTTAGGCCACACCCACTTTGGGTTTAAATCCATATACAGATATGGATATTTGGAGCACTAAACAGATACAGCTACAGATACAAATAGAGGTATTGTGTTACAACCCTAATATACACATATACTTTCACTTTCTCTCCTTTTCTTTAATAGTAAACTCTCAGTTTGAAATTCAGCTATTTGCATAAATTTATATATTTTTTCAAAGTAATGGAGTGAAGGGTGCAGTTAATTTTAAATCCACATTAAGCCACAAAGAAAATCTCACAAATTCAAACTTAATTATCACAATTCCTTTTAGTTCAGGTTTCTCTGGAACACCTGCTGAGTTAAAGATATGCACGGCCATCATTATTTAAATTTAATTTTACATTTTGTCAACACCCTCTGGCAGGAATAAATCATACTAATCAACTTGAGGAACACAATTTAATACAAAATTTGCTGAAAAAATTTATTAAATTTCATTAGATTTTATACAAATGAAGTCAGGCTCTCTGACCAGTATAAAGCAGATACTGAGGATACTGAAGATGAATGAATAAAGGATTGAAGTCAGTGAAGTTGGACTAAACTCTTGTTGCTTTCTGTTTATTCGTCTTGGGATTGTGATGTATTTGCATGTTTGTGTTGCATAAGAGGGGATCTCTGAGTCTCTGGGTCATTGCAGAACTTTACTGCTAACACTTCTGCTCACACTGTACATTTTCTTCACACTTCTGTTATAGCGCACTGGCATCCCTAAGCATTTGACTGGAGTCAGTACGAGAGCTGACGAGATCTTCACTGATCCCACACATCCAGGCAACCACCTGTTTCACAAACTGCTCTCAAAAGGAGATACCTCGGTAAGAGAACAAACACCACATAACAATTTATGTTTCCAACCTGCAAACCTCCTAAGACTAACTCTGTCCATGTCTTAAAATTTTCACAAAAAGGCATAGCAAACTAACATGGCCATGATATTGCCACTTTTCTGTACTAATGCTGCAACTGATTCGCACTCATAAGCATAAGTTTGCATGAGCAAACTTGTATGGACTCATTTAGAAGGAATTTTGAAGAACATAACAATCCTTTTGGGCTAGTTTGGAGAATTCACCTTTCATCTACTCACTAGCTCCATCACTCATGGGGCACTAATGTACATGTTATCACAACTCAGAGCATCATTCCTTCACTTATCTTCAGTATTGGCTTTATTATGGTGGATCAGGATTCTATCCAGGAAATATTGGGCCCAAGGCACCACAGATCATCAACTAGTGGAAGTATTTCAGAGGATCGCACTGTGCACTCGAAAAACACTGGCACAGAAACAGTCAATGTATAAAAAAAAATGGCAATACTTCTGCAGCTCAAGTTTTCTAAACATGAACCAGCTCGACTTCTGTAGCAGATCTGTTGTGGCTTGTGAGTGAGTGAGTGACTTGTGGCCAAGTATGGTGACCCATACTCGGTATTTATGCTCTGCATTTAACCCATCCAAGTGCACACACACACCGTGAACACACACCCGGAGCAGTGGGCAGCCTTTTTTGCTGCGGTTGGGGGTTCGGTGCCTTGCTCAAGGGTCTCACCTCAGTCGTGGTATTGAGGGTGGAAGAGAGCGCTGGTCATTCACTCCCCCCACCTGCAATCCCTGCCGGCCTGAGACTCGAACCCACGACCTTCAGGTTCACCTTCGGGTTCACCTTCGGGTTATAAGTCCGACTCTCTAACCATTAGGCCACGACTGCCTCCGGTTGTGGCCAATTACATGCTTTTATGTGAATTATTTAGCTGAAGGCATCTCATCGAGAAAGGGAAGAGTTTTCACATACTTTCATAGTATTTCATTTATCCTATATGGTCTGAGGGAATGGTTTGTTAAAAAAAAGCTGATGAAGAAACCGAAATGTTTAAAGGTAATTGAACTCATCACTAATGGTTAAGCATTTAAAGGTAACCTTTGTCACCATTCAGTCATGTTAGTTTTTATGTAGTTGCAAATTTTACTTGAACACTTACAAACCCTCTCTTACTCCTAGGAGATAATTAGTTTCCTACTGGCATATTTTTGGTAAATGGGCAGAATGTGAAGTACCACAAGACAGCCCATGTGGATACAGATATAAAAGTTTGCATAGATGACAACCAGAGCTCAGTATCGAACTCCATGAAACACGGACACTAACATCAAGCAGCCTGCTACTTATTCAATTCATTTCAGTCCAGAACAGTTTTGTGATTATCTTAAGGTTGGTAATTAACTGGTGCTGGACTCTGGTTCTCTTTCACTGACCTTTTACCTGAGCATCTGTGATGCAATATCAATAACTGTAAAACTTTTGAAATGCTCTCTGATACATTAATTGCTCCCACACAGCCTTCTTGACCTTTCAGTCCACACTGTCCATTGCTTTTCCTTCATTTTGGACTAATAGCAAAAACTGGACTGTGTGATGTGTACTTTGCTGTTTTGTCTCTATACAACTTATTGCTTATAGTTGTGGCTTAAGTTTTGTAGGTGTAATGCTGTGAAAATTTTTCTTTCCCCTTGATCAATAGGGTTCAACCAACCAAAAAGCCTTAACAACAATTTAGCACTTTGATTTTGAGCTAATTTGCACAATATGCAAAACCTTTCCGAACTAGTCCTCAGATCATTTATAGGAGGCAATATTAAGTTCAATTAACTATTCTCAGATCTGTATTGTGGATTTCTAATGACTGGATCATTTAAAAAACATGATCCCCAACAGCCAGTCAGCTTTCAGAACGCATTTCACAAGGTTAGAATTGAGATAGGTAAACTTACTGTTTAACTTTCATTACTCTATCATGTCTTTAGTGTTCTATGTAACAAGAACTGACCATTGGGTTCAGTTATGGGGTAATGTGAAGTTTTCATTTAACGTAATGAAAGCATTTTACCCATAAAAACATAATGAACATTAATTGTTTCTAATCAGGAAATTGTTTGGCCCAGCATGCCTTTCAGTCTCCTTTTTAAGGAACCTGAAAACTTAGGTACTGGACATTATTTGTTTTGAGAACAGTGTCTGTACATGTCGAATGATTGGATATTTATTCAAGCAGCATGGGTTTCAGGAAAAGAAGAAGGTTCTGGCATTTGTTGGAAATAACTAATCAGAAGTAATTTCTTCTTAACATTTTATTTAAGGTTACTATTGTATGCAGTGTGGGTTCAACCTTTCCAACCTGGTACCCTGAAAAATATAGAATAAAATGAATTGTTTATAAAAAAAAAATTACTGTCAAAATGCTTTGCATTACTTTGTATTTTTCATATTCTTTTGACTTTCATGTGTGAAGCAGGCTTTTTAATGCTATTTTACCATGTGTGTGTGAGCTATTGTCACAGACCGTTTGCCTCTGAAAGATCAAACAGTGTGCGTCTGCAACCTGGCGTGCAGCTCGATCAGGAGACTGCAGCCCAAAAACATCAATCAGTCCATCACATACTGCCTCAAACTGCTCACACACAACAAGCAGAATATTTAAAGAACTCTTCTGTCAAAGCTAGTGAACGAACATGTTAATATATGGCTGAAAAGCATAAAAAAGACATTCATTTCCATGTTATATGCAGCTGATAATAACTTAAGAAACAGTCAGACACCATTTACTACACTGAAATGCAACCAGAAATACACAAAAATGAATAGGTGGAAATGAACAAGGTGCATGTGTGTGCATCTATACAGCACATGAGGGAC
>CM075004.1:28176618-28204855 GCA_037576675.1 Pangasius sanitwongsei | reverse complement strand
CACACACACACACACACACACACACAGATATATATATATATATATATATATATATATATATATATATATATATATATGTATGTATACTACAATGTTAGTGTCTGTTGGAAACTGTTGCATGTAATATCACTTTGGGACAAACAATTGGTCAGAAGCAAAATTAAAATTTATAATAACATCAGTGAAAATAATGTATGTCATGTCTTTTGGTCAAAAGGTTAAGGAGACATGAACAATGGATCTTAACCATTCAGCTATAGATTAATTTGCCTTTAATTGTGCCGGGGTACGATCAATATAGTAAAGTTTATTTTTAGATGTAATGGTATTAACTGTTCATTCATTCATACATACACACACACATACATACATACATACATACATACATACACTGATCAGTGTCTGGATCCTGAGCCTATCCCGGAAACATTGAGCACAAGGCAGGATTACACCCTCCTTGGGATACCAGGCAATAGCAGGGCATCACAAACATCCGTTGGCACTCTTGTTCACACTTACAGGGTTAATCCACCTTCTGCTTAGTTTTTTGTGGTGGTAGGAAACTAGAGAAAGCCATGTTGGAGTGTGGAGCATGCTAAAGTGGAACGTGCTGAAGTCCACGCAGACAGTAACGTGAGCTCAGGAGCGGTGAGGCTGCAACACTACCCACTGTGCCACTGTGTCACACTGGACCAGTCATGATTGGAATTAAATTGTACTAAAGTTACTGAAATCATGTTTGAGTGCACTCGAGTGTACATAATTTCAACGTGTCTTGAACTCCACATGGAGTATCTGAACTTTATTTTCTTTTACTTTTATATAACCTTTATTTAACAATGTTAGTGACTCAGATAAAAAAAATCACTTTCTGTAAAGGCCATATCTACAGTATAATGAACTATAATAAACATACTATAATATAATTAATCTAAAAAACACATTCATAGCATGTAGCACCTCAAAAGGTATTCCTATACATGTTGTTATAATTATTTATGAGAAGGCATTAAAGTATATAGCAATGTCTATAATACATTTATGCATTTAACAGAATGTAACGCTCTATAGTATGGTTTGACGTATGCGCTACGAACACCACTTATCATGCATTAAGTTAACATCTCATAAGTAAAGACAGCTATAAAGTGTAATGCATTTTCATTGATATAATGTGTTATGACTGCATTATTACATGATATGAATGTGTCCCTAGTTCATTACAAATGAAAGTGTTGCCAAAATCTCTTTTACAAGCGAGCCCCGGCCAAGGAGGCAGCACAGTAGTGACTAAATACAACATTCAAACACAAGACATAACATATTACATGTAAAACAGCACTGCAAAACAATTTAAAACAGGAATATCAATACATGATTGGAAAAAGCGATATCATTACAGATTTAGTCAAGTTACAGGAAAAAGTTGTGGAAAGCAGAGGCCAGGGGAATAAAGATGACTTTATGGCTCATGTGCACCACAAATGCTGGAAGCACAAAATCTGGGAGCTGCTTATAGATCTGTGAAATCAGAGATCAGATTGAGCATGACAGACACATAGCTTGCCTTACAGTATTTTTGCCCCCAAACCACTGGAGCAGAACCTCAGTTTCTGTGCTTCAGGCCAATCTACATTATTGGAATTAGTCCAGAAATGATTGCTTTTTGCTAATTATTACAGCAGCATCTGCCACTTATGGCTACTTAGACAAATCATTTTCGCTTGAAAATGAGTCTTGCTTTTGCTAATGATGAACCAAATTGAGTTCTCACGCTATACTGGGATTGGTTGGGTTCAGCTCATTGACTTATAATATAATGTCTTCATAGTGTAAGTGTTCATTTAGCTGCTTCAGGAATTAAGATCCTCTGTGCAGTGTAGTGCAGCCTTTGGGGAGTAGTCACTGCTGTATTACGTGCTCAGATGGAGTATAATGTGCAAAGTCTGCTGTAAGGGCAGTGCTGAGAGAATAATAAAATAATCAAGGAGACAGAATGGTATGCTAACTACCAGGCTCAGGCTCATCACCCAGAAGCCCACTGACGCCATTCACTGAGGCATGAGAATTGTTCATCACACCCCCTGCCACGATCCCCTTAGGGACAATGTTCATGATACAAATTACATCCTACATTACACTGTACATGAGTCTTTCACATGAACAACCTTTTAGCTCCATGAATCTATACATTTAGGGTTGTATTCAGAGTTCAGTTGAGTGCACATAGTAAGGATTTAATACAGAAATTCCGTTTTCAGACCTCAGACTTAACTCCAGACTTAAGCATTATTCAGATGCTATGTAAGAGTCACGTGTGCAGGGTGGAGTTTGAGGATGCTGTGTCAGTGTTGCGTGATTCCAGACTTGCACTTCAGCTGTATATAGCGCTGGGCATGTGTTGACAATTAAGTATTTAGTTTTTAGCATTTCAGGGCTACATTAAGTAATGCACATAATTATTTAATGGCTTGTGATATAATAAAATTAAATGGGCATCAAATAATAGGATGTGTTGGATCAAGGGCTATTTTATAAGCTGCTGAATAATCAGGGTGGAAGCTATAATGTTAAATTAAACCAAATATACAGTCATGAAAGTGATGATTACAACTATGACTATTTCATCCAGCATTATATACTAGACTCCTGTTAAATGTTTATTTCAATTCATATATCATTGTATTAGTCTTTATTATTGTATATTTTTAAATTGTCTCTTGCTTTTAGGCTACATCCTATTATATTTAACAGCAAAAAAAAAAAAAAAAAGCCCAAAACACTATTTTTCTTCCCTGATTTATTTTGGACTTAAAGGCAAGTGCTTGTGTTTAAAGGCCGTGGTCTAGATGCTATTAAAAAAAAACATGTCAGATGCTTCTGCTCAAGAAAAATCTTAGAAGGTGTGAACTACAAGCAGGTAATTTACACAATCTGAAAGGGGAAACCCAGAAAATTGACTTAAACATGCAAAAACCCATCTCTGAATACTCCCAACTTTCCTCACTTAAATACTGCAACTTTTGGTCATAAGTTGCCACCTCTGAATACGGCCCTTGTCATTTATCTGAGCTGAAATGATTCAGAACGTAATATACAATTGAAATAGCGAGATGAGAACGATCACATAGCCTTGCTTAATAGCAGGAAGGTTGGATCTGGGATTTTGACTAGTGAGAAGATGGAAGGCTACATTAGATTACACAACCCACTCCACCTTCCATGCACTGCACTTTATCATTTACACTTACATTTACATTTACACTGGAGTGGGTAAGATGCTCAGTGGGTAAGATGTTGGACTTCAGATCGGAAGGTTGAGAGTTCAAATCCCAGCACCACCAAGCTGCCACTGCTGGGCCCTTCAGCAAGGCCCTTAACCCTCAACTGTTCAGTTGTATAAAATGAGATAATTGTAAGTCGCTCTGGATAAGGGCGTCTGCCAAATGCCATAAATGTAAACTCTGACTCCTTGTACTGATGTGCAATATCTCTCAATAAGTTACTTTTTGACTGCTTACAATGTTTATAGTTATTATTTTTACTTGCTTAGAGTACATTAATAATTTAGAGTACTGTATGTGCAATATCTCCCACTATGTCACTTCCTGACTGCATACAATGTTTACAATGTTTACAGTTTATTGTTATTTTCACCTGCTTAGAGCACGTTAATAATCTTGCATGGTCTTTTGTCTGTGCTCAATATTTATAGGTTGCTACTTTTGTATTACGTAAGAGTTCATTATCATTTTTGCACTGTGTCTGGGTAGGAGCGTGCAACAGTAGCACAAGAATTTCATTGTATATAGATGCTTAAAGCACTCTTTATGCACATGACAATAAACTTGAAACTAGATAAGGTATAAATACAGACATGCCAAAGATCTGAATTATCTCACTGGAGTGAGAACCAATAAAGATTCTACTCGAGTCTGTTGCTCTATAAGGGCAATTGCTTTGCGAGAACAATCAGACTGTACAAAATCATGTTCTTTGGATCTTTCTATCCATAGTGTTTTGAAGTAACATGCAAAATAACAAAACTTATTAGTAGCAAGCAACTTGCTAAGTAATGCTATCTAGTTTTAGTTAGCTAGATAGTTAGCTTTAATGCCTCATAGATGTTTATATCCAAACAATACAGCAATATGGATTTCCCAAAAACCACTGTGGGATGGGAACACATTCCTAAGCCCTATATAAACCTTCCAGTACAATGGTCATTCGATAGTGGATAGTCTTAGATAATCTTACCTCTCTGTGTTTTAACCTCAAATATCTCAGAGTCTTGTCCAGGACTGAAGTGTCTGAAGTAGGAGCAGTTGACCTCTGTGAGGAAAAAACAAAATGACAGGATTACTTAGGAATTATTACAAAATTTAATCTATAGATAAATGTAGCTCCAAATGCATAGGGGAAATTCAACTCTACTACTGTGTATAATTTCCTTAATTGGACTTTGGGCACTAATTAATAATCATCAAATTGTGGAATCGGTGTCCAAATACAACTCCCAGGAGACATTGTGGCTTACAGACATGGCCGCCAAGGACTCCAAGCAGACCTGGACTCAATTCCACAAACACAAACACACACACATTCAACACGATGTATTGCTCAGTGTAGCCTCGTCTCTTGACATACCAAGCCTTATTGTTTATGATTGTTATTCTGCGATCTTTGTTTGTCCCCTGCTTTCTGAATCTAGTCTTGCCTTGTTTTGCCCCTTTGTTCATCGCTTGTGTATCCCTATTTCCACTTTGCTTCACGTTTTGGATTTGTTTACCTGTTATAAAAATAAAGCCTTTTATCTGCACCTGCAACCTCTCTACACAAATATCTCTTTGACAGTAAGGGTACCAAATTTTATTATTATGGCACAATTGCTTTTCAGTCCCAGCCTTGGGGAACAAATCATGATGGTGTGCACTGTTATAGGAAATGAATCAACAATTTTCCAATAACAGCATTTCCTGAAGTGTTTAATTCCTATTATAAGAGTAAGATATTCCTTTATTTGTCCCGCAGTGGGGAAATTGCATACTATGGCAATTTGGCAAAGATTATAATTTTTATTCATTAAAAAAATGACGCATCATACTTATCCATTTATAGTTACATTTAATGTTGTGGAACATCCACAAAACGTTAGTCCCTGCTATCACTTACGTTATTACAACTATAAACAGACATGTATAAACTCGTGTGTCAGAAAGCTTTACCTTGCTTGCACTGGAGACTCCTTCCAAGAATTATAATGTCTCATCATGGTAAATGTCATCATATTAACATTGACACACATTTTTAAAATGTGAAGCGTTTATGTGGAGCGTCTGCAAGAACTAAGAGCTGCTTTTATAGAAAATTAATCAACACCTCCTGACCAATCAAATTTGGGAATTAACCATGCTGTTATATTACCTAATGATGTAAAATTATTTTGTGCTGTTTATATAATCGAATGGATAGGAACACACTAATCAAACCAACAAATATGACTAAGTCTTCTATTTCATAACTGTATTTTGGGAATCCTCACACTCCTCCCAGCTGTAAAATCATGAAAGTTCATAAATTTCAAATAGGGAAATATGATCCAGTGCAAGACACTGGATCTACACATGGGGAACCCTGAACTCCTGAACCTAGCCATATGCACTTGTCAATGCATATCAAATCCCTATCCATAAAGAGGTTACTCATGGCTGCTGACAAGTGTTAAACCCCAACTACTGAGGCTAAACATTTTATGTCTGAGAATGTGATTACAATGGATGAGAGTTGCATGTTAAGCCAGACATAAAAAGCTATAACTGCGTGGATCATCTTTTTAGCCCATGGAATCAATTCCATGTCAAACCATTAATATTAGTAAAGTAGGTCCATCAGTACAAGTAGTAGAGGGCTATGCCATGCACACTGCAAAAACTGATATTTCTCATTATTGGATTATTTTAAAGGAGACAATTCATCTTATTTCAATACATTTCAAGATTAAGACTATTTCTATTAGCAGATCATTTAACTTCGTTCTATACATTAAGACAAAAACAAGACACTTTAAGGTTAAAAAAAATCTAAACATAAAAAATCTTAACAATCTTATGTGTTTTATAATAATCTCATAATGAGAAATATTAGACCACTTCACATATGGATATTGAAATTGATATCTACTGAAATGCTGAAATTATAGTGAGCCAATTAACAATATGTGAACCTCACCAACTTTTTCAAACTTTTCAAGATTTCAAACTTTCCTAACCTAAACAGCATCTAAACTTTTACTTCAGTAAGCTCAAGTCTGAAGCTAAAAATGGAGCTCAGATGCATCAGCATATTGCTGTTGGAAAAATGAGTTGTTCTTTGTGAACCCAACCTGATATAAAACAGAATTTGAAGGACTGTACCAAGCGATTTTGCTGGATTTCACACAAATGAAGTCATAAGAATAACCTACAACCACCAACCTTTGCCTATAACTTAACTATAATCATTATTAACTTGTGACTTCTAACAAATTTGCAGTCATTAGATTGCGTTAGCGAACCACATGCTTTCTGCATAGTTGGCTGAACCAAATGCAGTTTGTTGTGTAATGGATCCCAGTCTCACAGCTCTGCAAAGCAGCAGATGCAGGGTGTGGCAGCAGCTGGCAATGCTATTTTGGACCAAACAGTGTAAATCCTGTGTTGTGATTTTTATTTTAATTGCTGCCCATGTCGTCTAGCATACACATTGCACGCTTCTTCAGTTGTATTCAGTAAACTCTTATTTCTAGATAAAGGGACATGTGGATTTACCACATGTCCCTGTATATGCCACATGGCATTCTTGAGAATAAACTGTATTATTTATGTATGAGAAAACCTCCTAGTTCACCCAGACCTATACGTTTTCCACTGTTTTTGGAGTATTTAATCATACAAATTCAGTCCATTGGTGTTACTAGTTTACCAGTTGTGCAATAATTGCCTAAAGGGGAAAAACAGCCTCCAATTTCAGCCTAAAATGGAAGAATCGATAATGAAGATTTTTTCCTCCAAACAAAGTAGTGCTACCATCTGGAGAATAGCCCTACAGGCAACAAACCAACAAAACCCAACAAGGTCAAACTAAGTGCAGAAGTGAATGAGCTGTATGACAATAAGTCTTGTATTCCTTCCAAAAAGAACACTAATCTAAGAAAATGGACACTGCAATGGTGTCCTGTTTATTGTGCCAGGCAAGGCATACATCTTTCGTAATTATGTAGTCAGATTAGTTGACTATGGTGTTACTGTAGCATGTATTTTAGCAGTTTATTTATTGGAAAGAGGGCACTGCTGGTTATTTGGTGCTTATGTGGGTGGTAATATTTTAGTAGTATCCCTGGATATATGTTTTGGCAATGAATTGGCTGAATGAACCATAACCCAGTTTATGTGCTCAAGTTTACTGTGGTGTTGTTTCTGGTGGCTACCTTCAATGCAGCAAGCAATTGTTGCAAAACCGTATACACTCACCAACACTAAGAATAAATTATACCAGTACTGGGTGTGACCCAAAGTTGTTTATATTCTGACAAGACTGAGCCTTCAGTGGGCTAATTTTGATCTCAGATTGAGGCAACTCTGGAGCCTAGATTTACCAACAGTGTGCCTGCATTGTTCCAACACTGATATCAGATTGGCTCAATACTGACCACATATTAGATCAACACAAAGCCTGCATTGAGTCAACACTGATCCTTGACTGGCTAAATACCGAGTGGTTGCACAAAGGAGAATGCTCTTAGTTCCCCCTTAGTGTCCCTCTAGAAGTAGGTAAATGAGGCAATGATAAGAGCAATGAACCATTCTGCACTTCAGGTGGAACAATAAACCAGGGTCCCTAACTGCTCTGAAAGCTGTCTCGCCACCAGCAAGCCCCATGAGAAGAACTTGTTCTCCCAAACTGAAGTCCAGTAAGCCTTGCCCTCTCTCAACACTGTCATTTGATTCAGTGGATTTTCCTGTGCCATTCACATTGTGAGTGCAATGTATTTTCATTTCTTGGCAGATTCTGAGCTCATTGAGAGAGAGAGAGAGAAATCCACCTGAGTCTTGTGCCAAGGCCTCTCCTGTTCCATCCAAGGCATATGCAAAAGACTCTCCTGCTCTGCCCCTAGGCTTACATCAAGGCTTCTGCTGGCTCCACTGGCTTCTGCTGGCTCTGCCCCATGCCGTTAGGATGCCATTGCTCCAGTCCTTGCCATTAACAAGGAAGCCATTGCACTGGCCCCTGTTGGGAATGAGGAATTTGTACCACCCATCTTTGTGGAGGAGCTCCTAGTGCCCAGATCCGAGTTAAGTTAACTATGTTGTCTGATATCTGCGCATCAGTCTAGGCCTCTCTGCCTGTGTCCACTAGGCAAGAAGGTGTTTCCTGAACCGTGTGAATGGCTTCATTGAGCTGCTGGCATGCTGGGTTCTCTAATCCTCTGGACACCGTTAAAGACAGGTTTTTGCAGCTATACAGATTCTCTAGATGCCTTTGCGGACCTGTTAGTGTGCTGGTTTTCGGAATCTCCATGCAACTTTGCTGACTCAATGTAGGGTCAGTTCCTAGGTCGACTACCCTGTATCATGGACTTTCAGTGTTCTCCCTGTTTCTTTTTCGGTCCTGTCCCAGGCCAATTGGTTTATTCCCTGATTGTGCTCACCTGTTCTGTGTTACTTTCTGATTAGTCTCTCTATTTATACTCTTATGGTTCATTGTCTTATCATCGAGTCTATCATGCATTTAGTTTCATTAAGTCTGAGCCTTATTGTTTGTATTCAGTTTGTGACTCCTGTTTGTTCTGAGAATGATTATGGACTACTAACTACTAACACTGTCTGCTGTGATTCGAACCCGTCATGAACTCTGAGAATGATTCTCGGTTTGCCCTCTATAAAACTCTGAACACCCACACTTCAGTCCTTCTTCAGTCTTTTATACGTTACACCTGGTATGTTCAGATGTGGATGTCAGTCACCGTGTGACTGAAAGCTGGAGCTCAAAACCCTCTTGAGTCTGTTGCTAGACAGCTGACTATTTACACAGCCTAAATTTGGGCTTTGGGATTTTAT
Organism: Pangasius sanitwongsei; assembly: GCA_037576675.1. Taxonomy (NCBI): domain Eukaryota; kingdom Metazoa; phylum Chordata; class Actinopteri; order Siluriformes; family Pangasiidae; genus Pangasius; species Pangasius sanitwongsei. The sequence continues at coordinate 28,195,760 of CM075004.1, read as the reverse complement.
TGCTGTCTCACCCTGGCTATATGCATCCATACTTTCTTAACACAAGTTCAAGAAGGTTAGACACAGAAGATATCCTGTCACACATCACAGAGGAAATTATTTATATGAAACACTTTTGTGATCCAAGTTATTCCTTCTGATTACAGTCCAAGATTTTCAATTATGTTCCAATTATGTTCCATTTTCAATTATGTTCCAATTCGCACATCAGCTTGTTTATGTGAAGTGTTGGGGTTCGTTGCTCTATTGAAGTATTTAAAATTTTATTGAGTGGTTATACTGTCCTATATCACATAATAAGTCTATTAAAAAGTGTCTCTCAATTTTACTGGTTCAAGACTCAAGAATCTTGAAAAGATTATTTACTGCCATATAACAATGTTAGTAGTACTTGGATTCAGTACAGCTCTGGGTGTGTGCAAGTCAATCTATCAATAGCCTTCTTTTCTATGTGCTTTTCTCACTGATTGGGGAAAAACTTATAGAGCATATTACTGTATAAAGTTCTGTGTTATGTTGTTTATTAAAAGTAAAAATAGTTTATTTATTTTTTTATCTTTTTATTTTACCCTCATCATAATTTCAAGGCTACACTGAACCAATCTTGACTGTTATATCACACCAAGATACTCTTCCAGTCCATCATAACAGATTGAGGCATGAATTGAAAACACCTTGTGTATAAAGGTTGTAACAAAAAACTTTGCAACGTTTTTTTTTACATTAGCGTTACACTAAGTCTAACTTTAGTTCCTTCTGAATTTCTTTAAATACTCATCCTTTGCCAGAATGTACATCAGGTTAAGAGCTGTTAATTCTCCATACCTCTCATCCATTATTCCAGCAACCATTGTGGTTCATTGCAGTCCTCAGTGCTTTCAAATTAAAAAGGCTTTGGTGTGATTGACCACCTTGCCTAGATTCTTCGCTCTGTTGTGTTTGCAGCTGGAATAAATAAGCTGCTTTGCTTAGTGCCACTCTAGGCCAAGATTGAGTGCTTACATACTTATTTCAGTTAAGTCCTCAGAACCGAATGATGTTCATGCCATAAATAAGTTTCCCTCTAGTTATGATTATTAATTATATAATTGTTGTAAGGGCTCATTCACAATGTTGTAATAACAACTCGCTATCTCTATAAACCCTGCCCAAAAGCAGTATACTGTATAGTATGCATTTCCAGATATTTTCTAAATCATAGCATTTGCTCTGGGAATATTCTAGCAAAGAGTAGTTCCCTGAAAACAGTCCTTTCTCATATGGCACTGAATGGAATGATACCTGAGTGTGGGTAACATTTACAACACTAAGAAACACCCCCAGTCTTTTGGTTTATGAGTCACGTATACAATTTTTTTTTTTTTTCTTTCTTTTTTTTTTTTTTTTTTTTTACAAAAATTTGCTTCACTAGAGATATATAGACAATAGCATACCTTTTTTAAATTTCATTTTGACTATATTGAAAATGCTGAGGTGGTTTCCAGATGTCATTAACATCCATTCTCTATCTGTGTGATCACAGAGATAAAAGTGTGATTAAGGTGTGCCGTGTGTCTACCCTGACCAATTTTAATTCCACTTAAAAAAAAAAAAGAAGAAAGAAGCAAAGCCAGAGCAAGTTGACATGAAGACATAATTACTTTCATTTATCATGTAGTTGTATAAAGTTTTAATAGGTGCAAATTTTATTTTTTTAATATGGTGGACCAGACTTTGGCCTGAGATATCTGATTAGAAGGACAGGAAACATGGAAGATTCCACCTAGCATGCTTAAGCGTTCATTCCCCTCTGAGGGAACCCTTTATAACTTCTATGTAGAACAGAGTGCTTCCTTTTGTGAACAGGTTCCAAGTGGAAGCTACCTTAACTATGCAAATAACCCCTGTATTGTAGGCAATCCATCTACATGGATTTTTTGGGAGGAAAACGCAAGAAACCTACATACACCTGGGAAGAACATCCATACAGACAGGAAACTGAGCTCATCAACCCTGGAGCTGTGAGGTGGCAATGCTTCAGGTTGCACTACTGTGCCGCCTCCCTCCTTTCAGTGTTTCCTCCAAAGCAGTAGCACTGAAACACACACCTAGGCCAAATATCTGAATACAGTAATGCCGGAGGGGAGGAGTAGCTTACTAAATTTACAGGCATGATGAAAGACAGATACCGCCTTGTCCTAATTGACTGGACGTTAGTGGATATATATATTTTTTTTATCTCATATTTTATAGAGTTTATGGGACTTCTGAATATCTAATTATATTGACAGGTGCCAGAATATGAGGAGAACTTTGCCAAATAAGAATCAATTCAGACTGTAAGGATCTGTTGGTGGTTCCAGACTTTCATCACTCACTCCAATAAAAATATCCTGAAGCACAAGAGGTTAAAATTACTCCTAAAATGATTCCCTTTCATGAGGCAAATTTAGACATTTAACATTTGAAAGAAAAAGAGAAAAGATTTTCACGGATTCCATGACAAGTCTTCCCAGTTTCTCAAGGGTGTCAGAAACTGGGAAAATTGGGTGAATTCCCAGACATGTTTCATGTGGTTTCTGATTACCATATGCTAACAGCATTACATTCATGACAGTGGCTTGCCATAGCACCAGAGACAGTGCTAGAGCTAGTGGACATATGGTGCTTAAGCCCTGTAAGCCCATCCCCACGGCCAGCCATGCTCAACCAATTATCCTAATAATGCACCCACTGTGAGCTAACCCCTAGAGTATTTTAAGTTGAATTACTGAGATGACTGAGTTAACTTTCCAAACAAGACCCAACATCCTCTATGTTCAATTGGGAACCTATGAATGTTAATAAAGGATTTTACATGCCTGGCGACGAGTGACACTGGGGTTAAATCAGAGGGGGAGCTTTGGGTAATGTGAACAAAATACACAGATGACCTCTGGCACTATAAGTTGACGAAAACATAAATATATGTGACATAATGGTAATAAAAATAAAGATGATATAGCACAGTTTCACACTGCTTTATAGAGAAAGGCCCTCATTTCAAAACTGTAAAATGTTTCCTTACGCTGTTAAAGCATGTGCTTATATATTTCATCATTAAAGCAGTGTGTGTTGATTTTGCTAGCTGAAAGCCTTTACTGTATCATGCAAGTTAAATCTGCCAGAACAGAATAAGTTGACATTTTGTTATAATTTCCAAAACAAATTAGGAAAACTCAACCAAACGCCCTACAGTTTCTCGCAGTTCTTGCAAAAGGCAGCAAAATCAAATAAGAATGAATAAGTTTATATGAACTTCATCGCTGCGTCCCAATTCCAGCTAGTTTAAAAAATTACACTGATCAGCAGAGCAAAGCACTGCAACATGCAGATGTAGAACCTGGTTTAATAAAATACATTAATATGAGCTTTACTGTCCTTTCATTTAACTACAGATTATTACACAGTGGCAAGTAGATTATTATTAGAGTTGTGAAGTTTGGCGGTGAAGCTCAGCAAGATCAGATTAACCTTTTCATAATTTTCAGTTTATAATCCTGTTTTTGTATTTTACCATACAGATGTGAAAAACAGAAACTGTAGTCTTTTCAATGTGCCCATGTATACATGATTACTATTATAAAAATGTATTAATAAAATAAGAACACGGCTTGTGTACATTTGTCACACTAAATGAAATTTCACAGTAAATGAATTTTCACACAAATGAAGTTTTGTTAGACACGAAGAGGCTGAGTATGCAGGAAGGAGTCACTTTACTTTTAATGGTTGGGGGGAAGCTGAAAAAGCAGATGGCCAATTATGACTGGTGCTTTGGTAGACCTCTTGTCACCTCTAACAAATATAGTCCTAGCCAGAAGAAATTGGCAGAACATCAAAAATCTCTTGAAAAAAAAACAACCAACATCATTCTTTCTTTTTAAGGCTATAGCTAATATTAAGATGCTAATCCTGAGTTGACAGGGGCAGTCACCTGTTGTGAGTTAAATTAAACCCTTATAGGACAGAAAATTTGTTTTAATTCCAAAACATGATATCAAAGTTGAGAACTCAATATAATACAGAAATTTAACATCACTGTTCAATCATTGTTAGCACCCACTTCCTAACACCCAGTTCAACCCCTGCTTCTTCTGACCAAAAACACTCCTGACAGTTATTTGCAGACACTGGGTTTTTTTTCTTGGCTTTTTCATGTCTGTCACTCACCTTTCCCCTGTTTTATATCCTGTCTGTCTCCATTGTCATCTATTCCATCTTTTTGTCTCTCTCTCTGCTCTCTATTTTTGGCTGTTTCACTTGCCTGTCTATATTCTTCTCTGCCGTAATACAGGATGAGAATGTAAACAGGCAAGTGAAATTCTGCATCATTTAACTTCCATGCTAGAAGCAAGAGCCCTTGATGATTTGTCTGTGAACCTGAATCTTATTAGACAAAATGTAAAACAGTATTTTCCCCACAGTAAGTTCTTACCTAAATGTTTTTTCCCCCTGAAGATTCTGTTTTTACTCCACCACATCCAATTTAGTTAAAACCTGAGAAATCCAGGATTATCCCACAAGTTCTTTATCCTTTATTGATAGTAGCTACTAGCAGGCTCTCATTGGAGACTCATTAAACTCTGTATCTCAACACAGCAGCTGTTTTAAAATCTCACATTTCTTATAGCACCATTACAGTTATAATCTCTTAAACAAATGGAGCAATCGTATTTGATTATATCACAGTCAAGCCTGTATCTACTGTAATCCACAAAGCTGGATAATAACAAAGCTCTGGTTATAAGTATGGGTGAGAGCATTCACTGCCCGTCAGAAGCCTTTTAGCTCAGCTTTCAGAGGGTTAAATATAATAGATAGGTATTTCTGCTAATGGAGAGCAGCCAGTTAGGGATAAAAGTAGGCTAAGGTCACTTGGATTTGGTAGTGCATTAGTGGAGCTCACAGATATGCTACAGTTTGGAAACTCAAGCCACGTGCTAATTACTGTTTTACTTCACACAAGCAAACGATTTAGCTTGAGTGGAATGTAGCTTAATGTTGAGAGTATAAATTGAGGTAACATGCAGTCTACCAGTACCGTGTATAGTTAGATATTGTCAGCTGAACATTTGTTTTGCGTGCTAATGTGAGTGCATCGGATTTAGACCACCCAAAGAGGCCCATTTGTCTCCTCTAATGCAGCCTACTCAGTTGCTAGCACGGATGAAAGGTTATGCCTCCACATTGCCGAGATGGCTGCAGCTTCATTACGGATTAGATATCTCTGACCTAAATAGTAATGAATCACAGAATCAACAACCTGCAGACTTGTAACGGGGCAATAGTTTAAAGAATGCTAGCTCTTTGGATAAACATTACTGCTGTGATGAACTGTCTTATCACTATAGCATGAACACCAGACACCATATGAGTGCAAGCCTCACCACTGATGGTCCATGTGCATATTAGCAATTCATTTACCATTAAATACTGAAACCCAACTCTTAATCTGTGTGTAAAATTTGTAGATTTATATTGTAAATTTATAGAAATGACTGTTATTTCCCCCACATATTTACAGTCATTACTCTGCCATTGCACTTTCTCTAGATTAATGTGAGGAAACAAGGCAGCATCTTGTTTCATAGACATTTAAAGAATGTGTTCATCTAAAAATTTAAAATATAGTGCTATAAATTCAGTATCAAAGGAATAGTTCAGAGAAAAGGGATTTACAGTTTGCCCCATACTTACTCCAAATCAGCCCAGTAAATCAGTTCAGACATACAGTATACTTCCCTATATTTGCTACCTCTGGGTACAATTCTTCATAAACATGGCATTAGCTTCCTCTGCTTGGCTGCTGTAGCTACATGGTAAGCTAATGTAACTAGAACTAATAGAAGTCTGTCTCACCCAAAATCCTTAGAGAAAATATCTGTCCTCAGTAATATTACACAGACACGCTAATGCGTAGGTAATATGTAATGGGTATGATCTATCCCTGCTATTTTACAACTTTAAAATCTAACTTTAAAATCTGATTACTTAGCTCAACATATTGTTTACAGCAAGTATATAAGATAAGATAAGATAAGATAAGATAAGATAGAACTTTATTCATCCCGAGGGAAATTCTTGTGCCAGAGGTTGCTCAAACAGATATATGACAACAATGTAGGAATAAAAGACAATATAGTAATAAATGAAGTAGTAAAAATAACCACAGTGCGTAATAGAATAGCAGAAAAGTGAGATACTTGAGTAAAAAATAAGTAAGTACACAAAAAAATAAGTGGAGAAGTAGAAAAGTAGAGTGAAAAGTAGAAAGTGACATTACACACGATATTGCACTTTATATTGCACATGGTATTGCACATTCAAATGGCAGAATAGCAGAAAAATGATAATGCCTACGGTATTGCACATATATGTATTTATATGTCCTATATATGTATTTTGCATGTATTTACATAAAACACTTCAATGACTTGTAAACCACATTACTGTTATTCCACCAGTGCAAAACTGACAAAGCAAGCGTTAGTCTTTGAACATCTCTTGGCTGATAGGCAACATCTGGGGTAATGTTATAAAGTTAAACACATTATAGTTTAACTATAAACTTTAAATAGCAAATATTTAGTAAATTTCTAAATAACAATAGCAATGTTAAAATTAATTTAGCTATGCCAGACATCTTTATATGTGGTAAATGTATAAGAGCAACTCACATATTATATGAATAACTCATCTTTTGCTCCAACAAGACTTACCTCCTGGCAGACTGAGTGGTCCACATCCTTTCCCCACGGTCTCGGGATCATCGATGTAAATGTGCTTCTTGCAGAGCCTCCACAATCCGAAATGGGCTGCCTCACAAGTACTGTTTACACTGTCCACCTTATGGCTTAATACAGCCCAGTGATCTGTCACCACGGCTGTGAACATGCACACTATACCTATCAGGATGACCACGAATGTGATCTTCACCTTTGTGCTCTTTTGCATGGTGTCTCACAGGTTTCCTGCTCTTCTATGCTTTGCTTCTGGCAAAATAAACGCAACTGGGCCACGCTGAGTTGGCCTAACTTATGCTCTAGGGATGAGCGGTTGTATATGGTCAGCTTGGTCCTGGTGGAGGTCTTTACTTGGATGGGCTCACTGCAGCACTGTGTGTGAGGACTGAGAGCTAGAGCCAAATGGCAGTGGCATAGATTTACACAGGGAGTGGGCCTGTGAAGTGGTCTGCAGCTGTTGAGGTACATCAGGAAAGTTGATGACCATACGGGCTGTCTCACATGTGTGAGCTTTAGGGAGGGGGCGGGGAGTGAGCCGAGCTTCTATAAATGTGTGGTGAATCAAGGAGTCAGCCAGTTGGCCTCTCAGATTTCATAAGTGTGAGCAGGGGTGTGGCTGCCCATGCCGAGATAAGTTCAACATGAATAAACACATAAATAAAGGTGGAAAATCCACCATACTGGTTGATGATATTTAGCATTATTACGATCTTTGTTTCTTGAGCAAATGTTCTGTGACAGTTAAACTTACAGAAATATAATATCCATAAACTCTTTGTAAGAGCCATTGCATGATGTGTCATGAGTCAGTACAATTCCAGTAAAATTTGGGGATTCCCAGCTTTAACATATCTGAATCATCTTATCAGTAAAGTTAAACTGACATTTTTGGGAAACTGGGCCATGAGCTTTGTGGTTCATTAGAAAAATCGGGGATAGCCTTTGACATAATGTAACAAAAAGAAGACATAACATTCTCTTAAGCTACCCATGGATGTGCCATCTTCAGTATGTTGTCTAATAAATACTAATAATCTGTGCAAATTGGCCTTGAAACATCTCTAGACCTTTACCCTCATTCAAAATGCAATGATCTATAAATAACCATGAATATGTAAGAACTGGAAATGCCTTTATACTGTATCTTGGAAAATATGCCTTGGCTGATTGACTAAATTTGCAGTAAGGGGAAAATTGGTGTAAATTTTGTTAGTGTTGAAACAAATCTAAACTCATTTGGAGCTCCACGATGTTCCGGACTACCAGGGTGGTTTCCTTTGAAACTAGTGGAGACCTATTATGTGCTCATTTCCTTACCAAATACCAATAGTAATGTTGTCACCTTGTGACCCTGACTCCACATGGATAGCTTATAAAAGCTCCCCACTTTTATTTATCTTTTATATTCTTGTCTTGTTGAGGAATTCAGGAAGTTGATTCATAAATGCTAAAATACAGTGTTCTAATCCTTTGTTCCTTGCTGCCTAATTTTGTTCACACCTACACTGTTGGCTGACATTATTCTCAAGTTTTTTAATAGTATTTTTGTTTGACTGTGGTACAACAGACACATGGCCTAATGTTTCTGTTGAGTTGTAGCTGCAGATACGGAGTGACAAGCGCAACTATTTTCGTAACTTGCTTTGTACTGTTGGATTTTCCCAACTTCTTGTATTCCAGGGAAGGATGGAGAGCTGGCTGTTCTGCCAGTACCTGATGAATTTCGATGACAGACATGCCCAAATTGTTTGGGACAGGTACATCTTCAACATGCACTTACAGAGCATTGCCCTAACTGCTGCATGATACTGATAGTTATGCATGACGCTTGCTGGCTATAGGAATACTACTGACTATGCATTCCCTTCTTCTGATGCTGTGTTGCTACAGCAACTACAGCTACTGAGCCTCAGGAAAGGAAAAGGTAAGCTCCTTTGCTGTATGGTTGCAGAAGCTTGGAGACTTTTCAGTAGCATAAGGCTTGACTCGCGTGCTATGCGAGCCTACTGGATGGAAGACAGAGCCACTTCAATTATAGATTTAGTCATGAAATTGCAAGTGGCCACATAGTGCCGTATAGTCCAGCTGAGATGTTAGTACTTGTGACTCTTGTAGTGAAAACTGAGGATGTTGCACCACAAACCGTTTTGGTGAATGTGAATCTCATCATCAATAAATTACTTATTGTGAGTGCTGTCTGGGCAGTCAGAATGTATTACAAACACTTGTGATGACTGATACACAGCCTCCATTAGCTCAGAAAGAAAACTGACTTGTTGGTCCAGAATCAAAGGAAGTAGAACAGAAGGTTACATACATATACTGTATGGCCAAAAACATCTGAACACCTGACTATCACACTCATATATGCTTTTTTGAACATCCCATTCTTGATTTAGTCCCCTTTTTACTGTTAATAATAACCTCCACTCTTTTGGAAAGGTTTTTCTCTAGATTTTGGAACATGGCTGTAGGGATTTGTGCATTCAGCCACAACAGCATTAGCGAGGTCAGGCACTGATGTCAGGTGTGAAGGCCTGGGGCACAGTTGGTATTTCAGTTCTTCCCAAAGGTGTTCAGTGGGGTTCAGGTCAGGGCTCTGTGCAGGCCACTCGAGTTCCTTCACTACAACCTTTTCAAACCATAACTTAATGGACCATGTTTTGTGCACAGGGGCATTATTGTCATGCTGGAACATGTTTGGGCCCTTTTTCCAGTGAAGGTAAGTTATAAAGCTACAACATACAACTTCCAACTTTGGGGAAGGCTCACATATGGGTATGATGGTCAGGTGTCCACAAATTTTTGGCCATATAGTGTATGTAGTAGTTGTTCTACCACTATGTGGAGGGCTGCCAGGTCACCTGGGCCACTATGCTTGAAAAGAAATAATGTGACACAGGGAACTTTTATAGGTTACCCACATGTGGTTCCAGTCATGAGGTGATTCTACTGGTACTCAGCAAGGAAACAAGCTTACTAGTTCCAAAGTAAACCACCCTGATGGTCATCCACTTAGTTGTAGAACCATAGCTACACACATAGCCTTGCGTTATTTTACATAGACTTGGTAGTTTTTTGATTGGGTTTCAGTGAAGAACTAAATTGACTAAAGTATTTTTTAAACTGTGATGTTGCTTATAATCGAAAAGTTTTCAGCATGGGTTTTTAAACATCCTGCCAATCCTGCAGGAAAATGATACTGATAAAGGGCAACATGAGTGAAAACGAGGCCAGAAAGTTTATATGAAATGTCATAAGGTGTTTTAAAGGAGTGTGCTGACTACTCAGATCTAACACTTGTTTAGTTCATAAGAGTATCAACTATCATCATCATCATCTCACAGTCACTTGCACTCTTCTAGGCTCCTTGCCATTGAAAGCAGTGCCTTTATGAGGCTTCATTATTACATTTCGGCAACAGCACCCAATGTAATAATCTGTGATATTCGGAAGTGTCAAAATATTTGCTGTATCCATATTTTTATTCACTAGGAAGATTTTATCCAATATGATTTACAACTGACACCAGTTCAGGCAGTTAAGGGTCAGCAGTTGCAGTGCTAGGAATCGAACTCACAACTTTCTGGTGATTAGCAGAGAAATAATTCTGCCAAAATTGAATCTTAGACAATATATTCCTTACCTCAAACGTGACTAATGGTGTACAAAGATTCCTTCTTTAGTTTTGTCCTGGAAGAAAGGATAGATCATATCTACCCGTTTAGTATTGTACTTAAATCATCACACACTCACCTAAAATAATGTTTCATTATTAAATCATCTGAAGGAGACTTCTCAAACAGACTTCATAGAAGCATCAGACTCTGGTAAGTGGTTTGGAAGCAGTACTGTATGATGTGAAACAGATGATAATATAGTTCCAAATTGTACATTTATTATTTTAATACAGACTTATTCTGCAGGGAATCTGGTGATGGTCAGCAAGTTCAGGTATAACATTAATATCTTTGTTTTTATTTACATTGACTACAGTCAGGAAAAGCAGACAAAGTTACACCAGAATGCACAGATTGAATCTTCCACAGAAAATATTATCAACAGTAAATGTGTTATCGATTAACAGAAAGCATTGGGCTAAATCACAAGTATGCATGACCATGTCTTTTTTTTTGTTGTTGTTGTTACACAGTTGTTAAAAGGTAGTTTAGTAGTTCTTGTGAAAGCTGACAAACTAGAAGGCTGTTGTCTTTGCTGGGTCTCTAGAGAAATCTAGGCTACTTCAGAATCATAGGAGAATTGACTTAGTGTTTATTAACTGTTGCTATGACAATAACTGTTGGGAATAGAAAGATATTTCCTCCGGTAATGCCATTATGATATGAGACAATTTCACAGCATCCACAGAGAAACAACAACTGTCCATGGTTGATTGATCACAGCAATAACATTATAACAAATCAACTTCTTGGCAGTTATAACATCACTGTGGCGCCCTCAGTCTGGAAAGTTATCATCTGTAAGTTTTGGCTGCTGCCAGTCGTTATTACTTTTTTTCTTTCAATTACCCAGGTTTCATTGTTCCTAGAGATCTGGGCAGACATCTTTGATAGTTTGGGAATGCTGCAGTAGACTCAGTGTCGAGTTTTCAGCACTGTAGCACATTAATTCGCCACCCCGTGGATGCTCTAATGCATTCTGTGGTGCTGCTGAATGGACTCTGTGTGTAAGGCAATCGGGCTTGCTTCATTAGTCAAAAGCTCCTTTCTAGCATGGAGTGTCAAGATATATAAACCACCAACAATACAGCAGGAGCAAATTAGCCACGTGTTAGACCATATGTCCCAAAACTTGTGTCCCAACACAAAATGGCAGTTCAGAGACAATGACGCATAGATTCATCAACAGTGCTTTGAGATTGGTCCAAAGAAAAGGATTACAGGTTATGTTTATAGGTTGCAGCCAATTACTATGAACTTCCCTGAGCAAAAACTCCTTAAACATCCACATAACCGACTTTATGACTTTAAGATTTTTGTTCCTTAGTCTTCAAATTTAACGGAATGTATAAGACAGAACTCCTTCACATCAGCAGAATTGTTGAAATGTAAACATCAGAAGTAAACAAAATGGCAGTGGTTCAAAGCACAGTTGTACAAAATGGCTTCTTCAATAGCTATAAAATCTCCTAAAACAGGGAAAGGACCAGACATGAACCAGACGTTTTCATGTTCACGGCATGAGCACCTTTCAAGCTTCCCATTTTCATGCTGTCTCACCCCAAATTCACAAAAGATGCATTGTAGAAGAGTCGCATCAAATTATTGTCATGTCAAGACAATCCACACTGGACACGTCTCAGCTGCATATGAGCAGGACAAAGTGCACAAGCACACTTTGATTTTAATCTGTTTTGGCAACTCCAAAATTATTGAGAGAGATATTAGGCTATCTGTTTAATGTTTAATAATTAAAGGAACAAGCCTAGTTTGCCTCTCTAAACCATACCTCCTCTCAACCACTTCTTAGCCAAGCTGAGCGATCTCTCCCGTTCTTCAATTACTCTCACCAATTGCTCATTACCCTTTTAGTTTCCAATATACTTGTCTCTCAGCTTGTACCTCACACTGCTATACATTATATAACAGAATAGAATCTGCTCCAGACTCCACTTCAGTAGGTGCATAGCTACTTTTTTTTGCAAACTGTGATGAAATATGGATGCTCATACAACGGACTGGATGTAAAGCGTCCAAAAACTAAAAGAAGGTGAAGACGAGCTCATGTTGCTAAGTCTTCTTTGCTCTCGACCCTTCATTACTAGGTCTTTTTTGCCCATAGTGATCTGCCAGCGGTAAATTACAAAGCTGTTCACCTAAAAACGTGACATGATACAGTGGGATGGAATAACAGGTATATTTGTGTTTATTTTGTTTTCCCATGTTGATGTAAAATGAGTATAATAGCGTACAAACACTTAGCAACTACAGGTTGCATAATCATGACATCTCTGTAGATTGTGATTTTAAATAATGTACATTAAATAAACTTTCACTGGCTTTCTGTGGAGTTTACACTTGACTCATGAGCATGAGTGAAAAAAATAGACAGGAAACAATAAGAAAACACAAGCAAGCATGATTAGGGTACTTCACTGACACACATCTAATCTCTAATGTGGCTGAGGTGGATTAAAAGATGGACTTGAATGAGGTTTTGCCGTGATCTGGGACGTTAAGCTACACGTGACGCGTGACGTGATGTGTCCAGTGTGAATTAGCCTTGAGTGTCAATCATACTGACACAAAGAAAACATGAAAATACTCAAACAATTCTGGGATAATATTTCAATATTTCAATTTTCAGTGCATTGAAATATTGCTACTTGGACTGCAGACTGTGCATATGTATATACAGTATGAAACTCGGAGCCAAACCATGGCTCAGAAAATGCTACAACGTCCATTAGTTATCTTTAAAATGTGTTAAGGAAAACATCGCTCCCTCAAATCAACTTTTCATTGTAACATTGTCAAAACTCAGCCACAGTGATACTAATACTTCCAAGTGCCACTACGACTATTGGCCATCTTGAACCAGGCGTGTGTTGTTTAAACGGGCGTGGTCCTGCGGTTAACGCCATCTTTTGTGCCTTTGGCGAAGCAGTTGTGAACTTGCAGAAAGTTGGGTGGCTCTGGGTAGGGCCCAAGTGCACCTCCTGGCCTCAGTGGGTGCTCTCGACTTAGAGCGTACATGGAGATCTCACCTAGTGGCAGCGCGGATGCAGCCATCTTCCGTCCGACAGGCGAGTTGTCTCGAGACGGCTCGGTGGAATGTGAGCTGGAGCGAGAGCGCCGCCTGCGCTGCCGGTAGCTTGGAATTCGCATGTATGGTGAAGAGGACGATGCACCGGTTTTCAGGAAGTTGCGCCGCTTCACGTGCACTTCTTTGTTTCTCTCAATGTAGATGTTGACAGCAAGCACACCGATGGCTTCGGCCACGATGAACGACAATGCGCCAGAGTAGAAAGACCAACCGTAGCTGTACTGGTTCTTCTTGTCTTCGCCTTTCTTGTCACTGGGGTCGCCGACGTTGCTCGAGATGTACACGATGATGCCTATGATGTTGCTCAGACCTGGTAAAAGACCATACCACATATTTCATCTGTGACATTACTAGCATTAAAAAAGCTTTAGACTCTGTGATTATAGCATTCTTTGAAGATTACAACATAAAATCTTCAGTAACAGACTGTGTGATAACGTGTTCTCCATGTTCTCCATAATATGATGTTCCACATATTTTTACCAAAGATATGACCGAAGATTTTTTTTTTTTCTGTGACAGCAAATTCAAGCTAAAAATATACAGAGTAAAGCTGGCTTTAGTGACATTAGTGCTGTTGGCTGTGCTGCCATGAACCCACCACAGACCCAAGCTTTACCTGCAGCCACAAACAAGATGCCAGCACTAAGGAGGATGTTGTTCCTGCCGCTGTAAACTCGTCCTACAGCCACACACACTCCTCCCAGCAGCAACAGGATAGTGCTCAGGATGGGGAAAAGGCTGGATGCTCGCACAATCCCTACACAAACAAGCACATTAGAGCTGCGCTGCTTCACTTCACTCCACTAACTCCATATGGTTCAACTACTTTCCATCCAGTTTGACCTCTGATATTTTATTTTGTAAGAGGCATGAATCTTCTAAATTGACTCATTTAGTAGCTAACATTAAAATAATGTTTGAAAACATTTACAGAGATTTCCATGTTAAATTCTCATCTGAGCATGCACAACTGCCATCAGAAGGATAACCGCTCTTTGGGAAGGCTCATTTTCCATCAATATTGTTTTAAATTGCTAACAACTGAAATTAATATGAGATTTCGATATGAGATCGTGAATATTTTGAAATAAGATTGTATTGCTATACATCCAAGGAAACAGTCTGGGTCAATGGGGCAGTACTGTAGAGTAGAGAACAGATCAGATTTACACAGAGTTACACATTCTGCAGGTTTCTGGCTCATTTCAGTTTTCCTTAAAACTAGATTTTACAGAATAATGATCTATTTACAGCTATAACTGTTTACATGGATGTGCTGGAACAAGCAGGGCTCACCTCCACGGTAAAGCTGTCATTGGTGTTGGATTTACATTGTACGTGTATAATATCACGTAACAAGTCAATTATTAATACCTTTCAGAATCAGCAAAGTGACTCTACAAGCTAAGCATAACTCTGGTAAACAGGTAAGACACTTAATATTAACTAGTAAAAGAAGTTTCAGAGTCAATCAAGTAGTTAATATGAATTTATAATATTTAATTATCATATATCACATTAATTTAATGTAGTTGCTTTCTAAAGAGGCAATTTCATGTTTTCAGGCTTTTTCAGAACCACTTAATTTACATCTAATTTGCATAATAAAATAAGTACAGTCTAAGCTAAAAAATAATTACGCGCACGTATACTTTGAACCCATCAGTGATCAAATCCACCATCTGACATTTATTTATTTATTTGTTTGTTTTTTATATCTTTATTTTTTATTTATTTATTTTTACAGAAAATGACTAAGAATAAGTCATAGCTGTTAAAGTCACACTCAGGTCATTTCCTATACACACATTCCCCAGGAATCCCGGAGATTAGAATTCAGATTTTTTAAAACGTTTTTCTCAAAACCATAAACCATAATTTGACATTATACAGCATGTTTAAAGGCAAATCTTACCCCCAGTAAGTAAAAAACAAAGACAAAACAGTGGAAAAATAAACATTTATTAAATATTTTAATGTGATATGTATGTAATTCATTTGTATTTAGTTTCCATTAAAAAAAAACTGCAAGAAGGTCACTGACAACTCAAAATAACTGTGAGGTTTAGGTTCACGTCATTAACCTTCTCACACTATACGATAATCTGTCCCACTGGTTTTCATACCGTGTCACAAAATCTATACTGTGTCCAGTTCTACCAAAAAACCATGAATTTATGATAAAAATAAATGACACATTATCCTGTAATCATGACCTGGCCAATGAATTTGTGCTATTTATTCATGCCTGGTATGAAAAGAAGCTCATTCATTGATATGTGACTGTGAAAGAAAAAGGGCAGACTTACGCAGGATGTACTCAGAGCTGTCTGTATCGTAGTCATTATCCTCAGGGAAGTGATTGATCCGGTAACAGCTTCCTTTGTTGATTCCTGTGAGTCAGATACAGGGGCAATCAGACGCAGTAGTTGTGATTCAGCAGTGATGTATAAAGTACCCAGTTGTCACCCTACCTGCCCCAACTCCCCCTCCTCCCACCTCCCCTAATACCACAACACACACTTCAATATTATGGGCTCTTTTCTCTAGATTCATGAATTCAATTAAATTGATTGGAATTTCAATTCCAGTTATAACATTACATAATCTGGAGCTTTTTGGGGGGTTTGGTGGGGGGGGGGGGGGGGGTCTGTGGGGGCTGATTGTGGTGTGGGGCCAATATATTATAGTGAGCATCCAGTGAGCGGCAGTTCTACAGGCAGAGACACCTATTCGATGAGAGAGGTTAGAGGAGAAAGGCCAGACTGGTTCACGCTGACAGGAAGGCTATAGCAACTCAAACAGCTGCTCTTTACAACCATGCTGAGTAGAAAAGCATCTCACAATGTACAACACTCCAAACAAACCGGATGGGGTACAGCAGCAGAAGACCACATCACATTCCACTCCTGTTGGCCAGGAACAGAAATCTGAGGCATCACTGGTCATGTGTTGTGCATTCTGTCAGCTTGAACCAGTCTGGCCTTTCTCCTCCTGTTCTTCCTGTTTGCGAACTCGTTTGGCTGAAAATTACCTGTTTATGAGAGAAAGCGTAGCTCCATTCGTTTGCACAGACATGACATAACCTGTTTCACCACCTATTCTAATATGGTATATTTTGATGAATAGTATGAATGAAAACCCATTTCCTTACTACCTGCTTTAATGATTATGTAAGTATCATTCCAGATAATACACTGCTCCTTCCGGTAAAACCACAATGACGCTTGGGCAGCTGGGTTGGATTGGGAACATTTGAAATGAAACAATTTGTGCTCATTTGATGATTAAGTCACTGTTAGTTTTCAGGGAAGTGATTTTCGCAAAAATTGCCCTCAATAGTAGTGTCATAATGAATTCAGTGTGTACACATAGTGTGTGTTTGTGCATGTGTGTGTGTTTTTTTTTTTTTTTTGCATACTGTGTACATAATGACTTTAATCAAACACCACACTGTGACAGTGAAACCTCATGTGTAAAGCCGAGCCGAACCCAAACTCTCTGAATGTGCTTAATGCAGCTGTCATGTTCTGGTGATCTAAACTTGTTTAATATTTTAAATGCTGCTTTAGCCTTTTTAGCTCCATTATGTGTATTGTATAACACATGCAAGTCCATTTAATGTTTTGATTCACTTAGCTTTCCATTCAGTGCCGTATGTATGGAGTGCTTTCTGTTTATATATTGCTCTGTATGCCCTTAAAGGAATGACAGTGCTCGGGTGAGATTAAAAAAAACAACAACGACATAGTGTTTTAGTAAGTTTTTGAGCCATCACAAGCCTCCAGAACAGCTTCAGTGTGCCTTAGAATTGATTTTACAGTCTCTGGAACTGTACCGAAATGATGAACGCCATTATTCCAAAAGATATGCCTTTAGTTGGTGATTTGATGATGGAGTCTAAGACATCACTTCAAAATCTCAATTGGGATGAGTTCTGGTGACTGTGAAGGCTGTAGGAGATCACTGAGCGATCCCTTGTGCCCTGTGGGTGGAGGAGGAGTTATCCGGAAAGAGACCACTCCCATCAAGATGGAAATGTTCCATGTTTTGTCTCACTTTTTATAAGTAATTTAAAGTAAAAGTAAAGTTTTATTTAATTCTAGTTTTCTTTTTGTCATAAAAAATGAAATTGATGAACATTTTCCTCTTAGCTTTTGTCAACAAAAAGAACAAAAATATTGGGCATTTAGCAAACCTTTAATGCTCAACTGCCCAGCTCTGAAATGGATTCGGTTTCACCTGAGAGCCACTTTGGATAAAAACATTTACTATTAAAAAATTATAAACGCATATAATAAATAAGTTTATACTACACTGCTGTTGACTGCTTGATTCTGATTGGTCAGAAGGTGAAGGTGACTGTGGTGCCGGCTACAAGGCATAACACGCTTTGTTATTGTTTATACTGTATATTATTGTTTTTTTATTTTTATAAAGAGAGAGACATGTATGGTGGATGTGTAACATAAACTGATTACAAACCATGACATTTTCGATATGGTGAAGTTTTCCGTAGCGAGAAGTTTGATTAACTTTTAGGAAGGAGTCTCCAGTGTCAGAGCTATGTAACGATCAGAGGAAGAGTCAACGTTTTTCAACACAGGAAAGCCTCCATGATAAAGGGTTTTGTGGTTTCTTGGTAACATGACAAGCTGCGTTTTTTTTGTCTTACTAACTTCAGTAGGGAGAAGAAAAAGAGATGCTGTGGAGTGAACCACTGTTTATAGCCACAATAATGCAAGTGATAACAGGAACTTACTTTTTAAACAGAAAAACATATAACATAACTATAAATGGATAAAACATGCAACGTGTTGTTCTTTAATTAAAGAACAACACGTTGCATGTTTTATCCATTTATATATTATATAATTATAATTAATTAAATTTTTATAATTAATTAAAAAATTGTTAGCGTTGGCGATTTACTATAAGGACACCATGCACACCAGCACACCATGCACACCAGCACACCATGCTGTCGTTGATTATTTCCCTAGAACAGCATGCCCTGACATGTTTTATTCCTTAAGTATATGCCTTATGGCTTTCCGTAAACAACCTCTCCAGAGTACTGTGAATTAACTAACAAGCTCTAAAAAAAGAATTTTTACCTTTTTTTTTTCTTTTCCTGTGTTTTGGATGAAGCTATTGTGTAGATTACATTGCACTGATAATTAGGTTATGTGTTTAATCAAACATAGTGTGCTAACGCAGGTGAGATGAATCGCACAAAACCAAAAATGCGCTCTGTATTTCTTCAGCTATTTAACAGGCCTTGCTTGAATGTGAAACTGAGGTGTGTGTAGAGATCAAGTCAAGCTTTGCTGAAGATCTGACACTCATGGAGTCGAATGAGTTCCCTCACTGCTCTATGTGAGAGTCTGAGTCTATGTAATGCATCCTGTATGTGTGTGTCTCTGTGTGTGTATGCTGGAGTTTGGGTGTATGATTTGTATGAGCATTAGTGTGTGTTAGAGTTTTTCCAGTCTTTTATTATATTGGAATATAATATTTATACAGTCAGGTCCATAAATATTGGGACATCGACACAATTCTAACATTTTTGGCTCTATACACCACCAC
>CM075004.1:28151747-28176518 GCA_037576675.1 Pangasius sanitwongsei | reverse complement strand
TAGAGCCAAAAATGTTAGAATTGTGTCGATGTCCCAATATTTATGGACCTGACTGTATATATATATATATATATAATGATGATGTTTATGTCAAGCAATAAGCAGTTAATACTTCAAAGCTGTTATTCCTTGTCGATTCTCTCTCATATCATCAGACGTTATTAAATCCGGCTTTCACGCTGATAACTCAGGTAAGATGGGATGGCTTTCATCTGTCTCCCTGATAATATCCTGGACTGATGCTGGATCTGAGGCTCTGCTGTTATTAAAGGAAACACACAGACTCTCTTTTCCCACAATTTAAAAATAGATAGCAATAATAGGGTGTTGTCAAGGAATTCTTAATGCACACCATGTTATTAAAAAGGGCAAATCCGGCCTTACAGATGTGACATTTAATCTCATATTAGCCATGTTTCCTTTCAACTTTAAGCAGCTGAAAATACGGAAAAAGAAAATGCGAATGGATCTCTGAATGAACTCCATCATCTACGGTCATTCAATAATCCTGAAGAGGATGTAAAAATAATTCACCAGAGTGAGAAGAGTGCTATATCCAAAGTATTTGTGTGTATGGAAAGCCAAAAGGGCCAAAACAACAGTCTTGTATGTAGATTTGATGTTGACCATTCATTCAGTCTTCAATAAGTGACATCTTATGTTGCTTTTGCAAGAAAAACTCCCGTTTCTTCGTCTCTCCAAACAGCACACGACTGTTTTCTCCACATAAAAGAGCTGAAAGAAAATTCTATACTGCTCACAAAAATTGTCTCACTGCTTGCCCAAGCTTAACGTCAGTTTGTATATCTGGTCATGTGACCTTTCAGTGAGAATGCAATCCAAAATTCATACGTAATATATATAAGAAATGTGTGATGATGTGGCATGCAGTTATAGGAAAATAATCATTATAGGTTATAGAGTGGTGTGATACCGTTACCACCCAGAAATGATTGCATGTCCTGAATTGTTTTACTCCTCTTATATGACACCAATGATTTATATTATTTTTATTTATTATTGAATGACATAAAATGTCCCCGAATGTTATCACTTACGATACAACAGCTCTCTTTTTTCTCCATTTGAAGTTAATATGACAAAAAGAATACAGATTGTCATGTTACCAAGAAATGGCTTTAAACTAGAGACTCCTTCCATAAATGTTAAATATTATGAAAGAAGAAACTTGAAAGAACGCATACAGTTTTAAACATTTTTGTTGTTTTGGGAAATACATCATTGAGGAGATTGCCATGTTTCTTTTGTGTGTGATTAATGAGACGTGTAAAGATCACATTAACTGCCATAATAGTTCTTGCGAATAATGAAATATGATCATTATGAAATATTGTATACTGGCCAGCAATATTTTGAACAAAATGACTTCCCAGATTGTGTGCATGCCGTGATTCATCCAAACACACAGAACTCTCATTTGGAACATCACAGATTAGTCAAGATGATCACAGCACACAGCAAAACATTTAGAGATTTGCTGTGGGCTCACTTGAATATTGCAGCCTTCTGGAAGGTCAAAAGGCTTAGGCCAATATTATCACAGTTGTGCTTCACAGACAATATATTACCAACACACCCATAGTTCATACGGCTTTTTCTAACTTTTTTCAGCAGTAAATAATGAGACTTTATTTTAGTGAAGCACAGATGATTACCTAAGCTCAACACAGGTCATATGGCATTCATATAAACTGGAGAGTTTAAAAAAAAAGCAATGTCTAAATTTCCAAATGAAAGTTGCTGAAAAAAGCTAGTTCCTGATTCTGAATGCCTTGAAACAATGCTAGCTGTCAGTGTGTTTATTATAACGCCTTTATAGGATATATGAAGCAAATTAAATGTTGATTTTTTTTCATGCAGGACAATTTTTACCCCCAGTGGTGTCATGGTCAAGTATAGTATATAGTATAGCATAGGAACAGCTGGGATAAATAATCTAGTTTCATTTTTGGCAGCCATGTCAGATTATTTGCTAATAAATAAACTATGCTAATCTTACGGCAGATTATTTTGGATTTGTGTCAAACTAAGTACAACAGCACCACCAGTGGTCATAATAAAAATACACAGAATGGTATAAAGAAGCAAGGGGCTGATTTCTTTCAAGCTCTGACTATAGATTCATGCAGCCTATCACTGACAGTCATGTCAGGTGATTACACAGAGTGAAACTCACCCTAGATTTGATCTCCATTTAGGCTGATACTTTTCAGCTCTCATCGCTGACAACTCCGTAGTGACTGAGAAAACATACGTGAAATACAGCTGCGGGTGTAATGAACAGGAACAAGGTTTGGATTGTTTACACTGCAATCCCTTTTTTTCACGCAAAATGCCTTTGGAGAAGAAACTAATAGTAGGCAGACTAAGCAGACATTGTCTAATCAAAGTACAAATTACACAAAATTGTCAAAAATGTTTAGTCAAGTTTGGTGTTTTTTTGGTTAACGTTAACTTTTCTTTTTAATGTTAAAAGAAACACATCAAGAACCCAGTAGAGCATTACGGACTTGAATTTTTTTGTTTAAATTTGAAATCACGAATGCACCTGTCTATCTTAGTGACTGTCTATCTTAATGACAAGCCTTGCTAAAGCTAAATCTAGATAGCATGCTAACGTTTTCCTAGCCACTGTCACCTCTGGCTTGCTCAATAGGGATAAATATAAATCTGTATCTATATTCAGGTATCTCTAAAGCTGCTTTGTCACAATGTCCATTGTTAAAACCTAAATAAAATTTAACTGAATTGAATTTGAACTGAATTTGGCTATCTTAGTGTGTGTGTGTGTGTGTGTGTTTGTGTGTGTGTGTACCATACCTTAAATTAGTGTAGTAAGAAAAGAGTAGTATAGTAAAGTACTAAAGTAAAATGAATGTGTTTGTAAGTGCAGGCTCAGCTCAATTTAAATTCATCTAGATGAATTATTAATTAAAACTCATGCATGTGTGAAAGCCGGTATCGCCTTTCCACCAGTTTACCACGGTGAACCACATGACTGCTGGATTCTAATAATTCATTCATGGAGTCTCAAGGAGAGATGCTGACGTTCCTTTATCAGCTTTATGCATGTTTGGAAATACAAGCAACGAAGCAGCACAGTGAATGCCATTAGAAAGTAGCAAGTCATTAGAGTGTCATTAGAGTGAGTGCACAGTCCTACTGTTGTGTCAATTATAACGTACAATAATCGATTTTATAGCAACCCCTGTCCACACTCTAGGGGAGTTTCCATAGCAATTGGAGACCTGTGGTTGCTGGGCAACAGCAACAGCTACTAGAAAGCTGGGGGGGGGGGGATTAGCGCAACCTTTGAGGCGCTCTTTTTATGTCTGTGAAAATTATACACTGCCCAAATAATGATAATAATAATAATAATAATAATAATAATAATTTTAAAAAATCAGATCAAATCAAATTAAAAATAGCAAAGTAACATTAATACAATTAGATTTTAGAAATGTATACAATATAGTAGTGTGGACATGTAAAATGTTGACATTTTATTAGGTACACCCACCTTGTACCTACCATTGGCCCTTTTATCAGTTACGCCTACCATACAAGTGCACTGTTTAAATATATACAATTATTGACTGTAGTCCGCCCAATTGTTACTATGTACATTTTGTCCGTCCCTTTTACCCCAGCAATCAGTGGAAAGGGACCGCCATAACAAACACAGTGTTCAAATGACATCAGGTGTCTAAAAATCTCCCAAAAATAATGCATATGGTCAAATTTTTAAATTTTCTACCATATATACAGTTTCTCTACAGATTTTATTGAACTGTAACATGTTTCTCTATAAGTGAAGTTTTATCAATTCAATTCTTTTGGTTAGGTGCAAAAGTGAAATTGAATTCCATTCCAATTGTGGACAATTTGACAGTCATTATCTGATTATAGTCATTATATTACAAACTAAACTGATTAGGCTTATATTCATTTCGCACGTAGCAATCCAGTAACTTGATCAATGCCTGACATTCACCGTGTGAGAAAGTCACACTTAGCTTGCAAGGTTTTAGACATGTTTAGGCAGACTAACTATTTTACTACTGTGTTTTTTAAACTATAATAAAGTGTGGCTGCCTGGGAAACCACTTATCCAACATAAAGGCTGCATGATGATAGCCTAAGCAAGATGAAAAAGTAAATAAAAACATTTCCTCTTTGTTTTGGTGGAATATATTTATGGTTTCTGAAAGTTGGTGTCAAAGTATGTTGTAGGCGGAAAAACCCAATTCTGGCCTTTAAAACAATTTTTTGTTCTTTGGCAGTTTGCCAGAATTCAGACACAGCGACTTCTGATGGGTTTTCCCAGGCCACCACACATATGTGGTCAGTGGCGGTCCTATGGTAGACCATTGGAGTGAAATGCACTGACAAATTGTGCACAGCAGAGAGATGAACTACAGTTTGTAAATGTATATCTACAAAGAGACTGGGCCAATGAGTGTAGAAGACTGAGTCATGTTTAAAGACGTACACAAGACCTCGATATTATAAGGTTCTGTCTGGCAGTTTGGTTAATCACAAGAAACTTTATCTTTTTTAAAGAAATTTTAACATTTTTAAAGAAAAGTTCTCCAAATTCGCAGATAAAATTGATTTTAGCCAAATGTTATCCAGGGTGAATACAGACTCGAAGCTTCAGAATGGCAAACTAAGATGGAAAGAACATTTATCTGCTAATGTTTTACATATTTCCAATTAGTTTAATTTAAATTATGTGTACAAAAAATATTGTCCTTGGTCTGTCAGACTTGCTGGTCTTGTGATGTGTAAAAGTCGTGGCATAATAGAAAATCTTCAGTGCATAGATTATTATATGTCAGATAACATTAGCATTAAATATTATTAAGATTAGTTAGCTACATACAAAGTGGTTAATAAAGTGAACTTTTTCACTTGAGAGTTTGAGACGTGTGTGTGTTTGTGCAGAAGATGTATGTTCTGATGTTTTTTAACATAGCTATATGGCAAAATGTTTTAAAAAAAGAGATTTCAAAGGTGCAACAGTCGATTTTTTTCTTACTAATAATATGAATAAGCTGGAAAGATATGTAGAACATGAATTAAAAAAAACAAAAAAAAAAACAATGATTTAAGCCATGACCTCAGGACAAAAGTATTATGTGGCTGAAAAAACCTGTTTGGAAAACTGTGTTACGATCCAGAATGCATGTTTGTGTTCACATGGCCCTCCTGCCAGTCATTTTATAGAACACTCCCTCACAGCCTTTCACTCTGCCCCTTGCTAACATGCTAAAACCACAAGCTAGTGCTCATAAGAGCTTATTATGAAGAAAAAAAATGACAGCGATTGCACTTTTCGCCATTCTCATAAATCATTATGAGCTGGACTTTGTGTGTTTATAGTGTTATATAGTGCACTTGAAAATGATGTCATGACAATCCTTGCTAATGCTGACTATAGTTAGCCTGCTAACTTTTTCCTTGCCACTGTTGCCTCTGGCTTTTTCATTACGGATCAATCTAAATCTGTATCTATATCCATTTATCTGTGAAGCTGCTTTGTGACAATGTCCACTGTAAAAATATAAATATAAATAAAATTAAATTGAATTGAATAAGAAGTGAATTAAGTCTAGTTGAACCACCACTTTGTGTTCATGGGTAGGAAAAGGGGGTGGGCTCAAAGAGTAAAGAAAAAAAATAATTAAAAATCGTATTCAGCTCCACCTACTTAACCGTTAGAGACCTAATCTTGACAAATTCTGAGAAATCTTACCTAATACACCTTTATTAGGAACACCTGTACACCTGCACATTCATGTATTTATCTAATCAGCTACTCACGTGGCAGCAGCGCAAAGCATAAAATCATGCGGATACAGGTCAAGAGCTTCAGTTATTGTTCACATCAAACATCAGAATGGGAGAAAAGCACAATCTCAGTGACTTTAACTGTGGCATGGTTGTTGGTGCAAGATGGGCTGGTTTGAGTTTTTCAGAAACTGGTGATCTCCTGGGATTTTGACACACAATAGTCTCTAGAGTTTACACAGAATGGTGCGAAAAACAAAAACGACCTGTATGCGGAGGGTATGCAGGCTGAAACACCTTGTTGATGAGGGAGATCAGAGGAGAATGACCAGACTGATCTGAGATGACAGGAAGTCTAGAGTAACTCAAATAATCACTCTTTACAATTGTGGTGAGCAGAAAAGTATCTCAGAATGCACAACACATCGAATCTTGAGGTGGATGAGCTACAACAGCAGACGACGACCTCAAGGTTCAATGTTTTGTGCATGCTGAGATACTTTTCTGCTCACCACGGTTGTAAAGAGTGATTATTTGAGTTACTATATCCTTCTTGGCAGCTTGAACCAATCTAGTCATTTTCCTCTGACTTCTCTTATCAACAAGGCGTTTCCACCCACAGAACTGTCGCTCACTCAGTAATTTTTTTTTTTTTGCACCATTCTGTGTAAACTCCAGAGACTGTTGTGTGTGAAAATCCCAGGAGATCAGCAGTTTATGAAATACTCAAACCAGCCCATCTGGTAAAGTCACAGAGATCACATGTTTTCTTCATTCTGATGTTTGATGTGAAAAATCACAGCTCTTGATCTGTATCTGCATGATTTTTTTTTTTTTTTTGCATTGCGATGCTGCCACTTGATTGGCTGATTTGATAACTGAATGAGCAGATGTACAGGCGTTCCTATTAAAGTGGACAGTGAGTGTATATTGTTAAGATTGTTCATATTTTGACCATAAAAAGTAACTTTTCCTCATATTAAGAAGTATACGTTCAGAAAAATAAAACCTATAGTACATATTATCATAATGTAATCTTAATAGGCTTAAAATGTCTTTCTCTAATGTGTTATCTCATTTATTAGTTATTTATTGAGAACTGAGTTTGCTTACTAAAAAAAGAGCCTTATAGAATTGTATTAATCCAAGCTAGATTTGAGATTACAGAATAATAAGGTTCTGTCTGTGTGTCTGGAGATGGTGCAGTGGGGAGCGCTGCTGTCTTACAGCTCCAGGGTCCCTGCTTCAATCCTGTGCTTGGGTTGCTGTCTCTGAGTTTCCAGGTTCTCCAGGTTCCTTCCTTCCAAAAACATGCAGGTAGACTGCCTGGACTGTGTGTGTGTGTGTGTGTGTGCATGGTGCCATGTGATGGACTGGTGTCCTATCCATGGTGTATTCCCTCCTCACACTCAGTATTCCCAGGATAGACTCTGGATCCACTGCCCAGGATAAAGTGGTTACTGAATAGATGAATGAATGATGTCTTTCGTCACTTTCTTTCTTCAGGTGTAAATTTCAGTGAGTTTTGCTACCTGGAATATCAGCATGCTCTTCACCCAGACAGATCCTTATAATATTAAAGTCAGAGGGAATTATTGGAATATTGGAACTATTACCTGGAATTTTAAAATCCCCAATTCAGCTAAGTGTATTCAGAATCCAGTTTTACCTTCAATACAGCAGATCCTCCAGAGGCCAGAGTGTGTCAGGTCTCCTTTGGTCTTTTTCGGCTGCAGCAGGTTTTCCGCTTCGTCCGCGCTGCTGTTGGTGGCGTTACACACGTACGCGCGCGAGTACAGCCAGTAGTCCGTGCCGATGGCCACCGTCATGAGACTGAAGGCAGCGAACGCGCCCAGAGCCGTGAGAAGAGTCTGAACGCCGCGGTCACAGCGAGCCATGGCGGCGGACTCATGCTCATCCGGCACGCGCTGGCATCAAGATTCGCGCGCGTCTAACCACGAACGCAGAGCGGACGCACGTGCTGAGCCTGAATCCAAATCCTGAGACAACCGGTTCTGCGCTGTTTAAGTTAAAAATAAATGGATTATTTTTTTTTTAAAATATGTCTTTTTTAACTGTGATGGAAAAACTCAGCGACACAAGTGAGCAGGTCGCCAAGCTCAAAGCGCGCAATAGGGTTCAGCACAACGGACAGGCGCACGTGCGGATCCTGAAACGCGCATCCACTCCGAGCATTTCGAGCAAAAAAAATGGATAAAAGGATACAAGCCGAGCGTTTAGTGGCAGCAAACTTCTCACCGAGGTACGAAAACGACGCTCTTCTGCGCTCTCGTGCTCCCTTTCCACCCCCCCGTTTGTGAACTGCGCGCGCTCGGGTAGTAATACGCATTGACGAGTCACTTTACTGATTCGATTCTTTCAAACAAACTCCTTCAGCCCATTCAGTCTCACTGAATATTACAAGGCACTACTAGGGAGGGGTGTGAGGGATAGGGGGGCATACTGGCTTAGTGGTTAGCAGTGCTGTCTCGTTGAGGTTGGGGCTCCTGCCTCCGCCCTGCGTGCGTGGAGTTTGCATGTTCTCCCTATGCCTTTGGGGTTTCCCCCCCAGTCCAAAGACATGCGCTGAAGGCTGTTTGGCATTTCCAGGTGACCCTGTGTAGGGTAAGTGGTACAGAGAATGGATGGAAGGCGCTATCTGCTGCTCAGTCCTAACCCCTGCCAGCACACTATAATATTACAGCCACGACTGTGATAGACATATTGATTTCTTTTCAAATAAAAGACTTTATTAGGAACACTTGCACACCTGCAAATTCATGCGGTTATCAATCAGCTGATCATCTGGCAGCAGAAGAATGCATAAAATCATGCAGATACAAAAAAGAGGAGAGGAGACAGAAAAAAAAGTGATCTAACTGAGATTTGACTGTCACATGGTTCTTGGTGCCAGATAGACTGATTTCAGATACTGCTGATCTCCAGGGATTTTCACATACAACAGTTTACACGGAATGGCACTAAAAAAAAAAAAAAAAAAAAAAAAACCTCCAGTGAGCAGCAGTGAAACACCTTGTTCATGAGAGAGGTCAGAGGAGAATGGCCAGACTGGTCTGAACTGACAGGAAGGCTACAGTAACTCGATCACTCTTTACAGTCACGGTGAGCAGAAAAGCATCTCAGAATGCGCTACACACCAAATCTTGAGGCAGATGGGCTACAACAGGAGAAGACCACATTGAGTTTCATTCTGTCAGCCAAGAACAGGAATCAGAGTGGGTATACTGGGTAGAGACACACCAGTTTGGACTGCCTGGTGTTTTCCAGTCTTCAACTCATGCAGCTTTTGATTCCGTAATCACACAAATAAACCTTATATTATCACTAACTTTTTCCATTAATTTGTATACAAGTATTCATAGGTCTTTCTGTGTAGCTGGGTAAAATTTGGGATTTAAGTGTGTGAGCGCTATTTTCATGGGTTTATGCTTTACAATATTACTATATTACTTTACTATAGTCTATATAACATCCTGTTTTAAGGCTAACAAAGAACTTCCAATTGTGTAGAAGCAGCAACACAATTCACAATCTAACTAATCAGTTAATACCTTCCAATGTATTTGTGTGTATGTATGTATGTATGTATGGAATTCATATATAGCAATATATTTATGTATTGATCTTCTAGAGAGGTGCATTATCCTGCAGACAATGTGAAATCTTTCAATAATAAATAATATAAAAAGAGTCAGCTTAGACAAAACTTTTGATTCATTTATTCAAGTGAATCTATTCACCTGATTGACTCAGTTAAAAGAGTCGTTCAAAGAGACCTGATTCTTTTGTGAATCTCATGTAAGGTGTCAAGAAACCACACCTTCTGCTCCATGAGCCAAACAAGTGGGACATCATCACACTTAATAAAGCACAGAAAGACAGATACCACAAGGACTGCTTGCTGTGGTTTAAGCTAATTTAGTGATTCATGCGTGGGAATGGGCACAGTCTACAATAATCTGATCTCTCAGTGCCTGAATTCTGATGCTAATGGTTTTTCACAGTGCACTCACAGACTCTATGATGAAGCCAGCATGATCCGAGTTAAATTGGCCCAGAAAAAAGATGTTGTTCTGGTCCATTTTAACTTTTTACCTTGGTCTGGTCCAGTTTGATCTGGGGTACATTAAGGGATAGTTCAGCCAAAATTAAACTGTAAACAAATTCTTCTTAATCCAAATGTATTTAAAATCAGTGAAGACAGGTTTGACTTTGATTATTTAATTTTTCACTGGAGACAAAGCTAAAGTTGCTAAGAGGTCAGGGAAAACTTATAGCTACCAATTTAGCATTGCAAACTGTATGCCTAAATGATCACTCTCTCACCTCAGAAGACATTTATCAGACAATAGCATTTACACAAGAAATGTGGTACTCATAAGAATACTGTTGTACTGTACTGAAAAAAAAAGGTTTGTACAAGAGCTCCTGAGTTTGTGTAAATTTATGTAATGTAAACCTCGATTAATTGGCTTCAAATTGTATAACTGCCAATCAGTTACCACAAATTTACATACAGTAAAGTTTTAATTGCTTATTAATTTCAGTTGCAAACATGAATTTAATGAAAATTTTGTGAAATCCATATCCATAAACTACCCATTCAAACTATCCAAAGACTACCCATTCAAAAGAACAAGTATAACAAGTAATAGCACCCTATAAAAAGAGGAAAAGTTATTATCTGTCTATGGTAGTCGATGCGCTTCAGTGGCTGAGCTGCATTATTGGAAGATTTATTCACGCCATGCCTAGGAGGTACTCTTTCACAATTTAGACATCATTTTGTTATTGTTCTTAAGATTGTAAGATTTTAGCCTTTTATGAATTTTTACGGCTGATTGATAATTATCTACATATACACATGAGTATGGGGAAACATTTCAGTATTGCTGACCTATGAAAACATTTGCACACAACTTTAGTAAAAGAGTAATAAATGATGCCCATTCTTTGGCTCAGTAATACCATTTTTACACACAATGTTCATGAAATGACAAAATTGTTCATTAAAAAAAAAAGAATTAAATGCATACACAAACAAAATAGGAACTATATTGTTATAAGCAAGTTTATTACCTAACAACATCAACACAATAATTGTATTTTTTGCATCCTTAAAAATGTCATTAAAATCTAGCTTTCCCTGACAGGGTCATGCATATATTTAAATAAAACTAAAGTCAAGACAAAACAACGTGTTTTCTTCAATATTATGTGTATAACTGTGTGTATTGGCTCACTTTCACATTGCCACTTAACTGCTCATTTTATTCTCATGATCATTAGACTGGAAACCATGTGGTATTACTATTGCAATCTAAACTGTAGCCTCATTTCCAGTGCAGTGTGAACTCTGCTGAATGAGGGCGAGGCGGTTAGTGTCTTCAGAATTCTAATTATCATCTCCTTCCAGCTTCTCTGTCCAGCTGAGATTGCACCATAGAGAAAGCTAGTTTGCATAAGACAGAGGGATAAATATCTATAACTGTTATACCAGACCTATATGTTGTTGAGCTGTGTGTTAGTGCACATACAGAATGTGAGGTTTTTCTCTGTTTGGGAGCTTCACTGTTTTGGACCCCCATCAGGTCCTTTCTCGGGTGGGGGAAAGTAATCGGAGCAGACAGGAAGAGACAGAGACTGCTGTGTCTGCTAACGTTCTGAATTGCGTCCCTCTCACAGAGGCCCCCAGTTCCTGCCACTCTGGATTGCTTCCATGTCCCCGAGGGAAAAGTGCCCACACCGACAAATCAGCCAGCACACACAGCTGAGACGCGGCGTTTCCTTTCTAACTTCCATGCCTGTGACACTCATCAGCCTCGTCTGCGATAATATCAGAGAAAATAATGGAAGCTTCAGGCCATGTGTGTTTCCCTCAATATGTACACCTATCTTTTATGGAACGGTGACTTGAGCAATTACCGTCAGCACTCCACAGAGAGTCGCATTGTATTAGTCATAAGTGCTTGGCATGTCTCAGGTCTCATCTGGGTCAGCAGAGGACACGTTAAGTAGAGACAGGAATAAGCTAAAGAAGGAGGAGTAGATAGGACAGACTATGACAGGCTAGGGTATGTGTTTTTTTTCTTTGATTTTGGAAGAAATTTATGGATATTGGGTGACGTATAGGATTCAAACATGGCCATAGGGTAATTTTTTTTTTACACTTTATTGTCATTGCATCAATTATCAACCTGGATATGAATGGATTTATTTGTAAATCATTTGCAGGAGCCTTTACACAAAAAATGTGGTATTCATGGCAATCCAGTTAGCTCAGAAAAAAAAAAGTTTTTGTGAATTTACGTAAAAGGAGACTCATTAACGTACAGCTCGACTGATCTGTGTCAAACTAGTGATGAGCTACTGCAAATTTATATACAGAATTGTTGAAATGTCATTTAAATTGCTTATTTATTTAAACTGCAAACACAAATTTAATGAAATTTTGTGAAATTCAACAAAGGAATTCAGAGCAAATCCATAAATTAGGACAAATAATTAAGACTGGGTATTCAGTAAGAACAAAACTCCGCAATATAAAAGGAAGAAGAGTTTGTGTGTCTGTGGTAGATTTAGCGCTCGTTTACCATTTAGTCGTCATATTGCTGTTTTCAGCTCTCTGTGAGCTTTGCCTTATATGGAGTTTTGTGGGTGTCACTAAATTTAAATCAGCTGTGCTGCATGCTTTAGCAATTAGCGATGATTGGCATTTTTCAACATACGCACATAAGAAAATCAGCATTGCTGAAACTTTTGTAAATTTTGCAAGAATTTTTTTGTTCAGTTTGGCCTACGAATACATTTAAACACAACTGTACTAAAATAAACAAGGCGCATTGGCTGTATAGTTCCACATATGTAGAATATGACATTTTCTTGAAACTTCGAAGGAAAATTGTGTCAGAGTGCAGACTTGGACATGGTACGGTGTCTCTGGAGGTTTTGGTCCACCTGTGGCTCTGTGATAATTCTGGGATTTAATCTCACAGGCACAGCAAATCTCACAGGAAATTAATAATAGCATTAACCACCTAGTACCTTAGCATAGTATGACAAATATATCACCAATAGAGATGCTGCTATTTTGACATGCTAATTAGTATTGAATTAGTACTGAATTATGACCCAGCCCTTGCTTTGTGACTGGATGAAGACACATACATTCATAATTTATTGTTGATTTTACCCTGCTCATCCTAGCCAAAAAATTGTCATTTGTATATAAATAGTAGTCATTTATTCTGAAAGTTATCATTAATAGAAATGTCATTTAATTTTTCTGTATTTTCTCTACTATAGAGTATTGTATCTTTAACGTCCCCGTATTACCTCACACTACCTTTGCCTTGCATGAGATGTGGCCTGCAGCTAGGTGTCACTCATGTCCTGGAGAATCTAACTGCTTTTTATACTAGAGACACGTATAATTCTACTACACCTTGAATGATTACTATTCATGACATGCAAATGGCTGCATTTAATATCACCATACTTATTTCACCTTGTGTATATTAATATCTAATATGATAAGTAAGGAATAATACACTTAGGGGTATTTTTGAAAATTGTTATTGGAAAATAATCAACGATTGAGTGCTGTGATGTGGTCTAACGCAAAATAGAGTTACTGTTACCACCCCAAATTTGATTATTTTCCAATAGCAGCACATCCGGAAGTGTTTTTTTCCCCCTCTTATACCACAGCAATTTGCAAACAATTCATCTTTTTTTTTAAATTAAATAACAACATTTTTATTTTTATTCATTTTTAGTTACATTTTATGTTGTGGAAATGCCAACAAAGCAAGTTAGCTCCTGGAAACAGCAATAAACAGTCGCTCCCTCACAGCCTCTTTTTTCCCCTTTCTCTTTTTAATAAAATTGCAACTTGCCATGTTACTTAGGAACTGTGTAGAAAACCTTAAAGTTACAGCTTTAACTCTGACTTATACAAAGCTCTGATGCTGGAGACTCCTTCCAAAAATGTTAAATAAACATCTCCTTACAGTAAACTTCACCATATCAACAATTTGCCGGTTTATGTGTTTAAGTCCCTATGTAATTTGTTGCTATAGAAATAATAACATACTGTATGATAGCTATTGACAGACCTGTTGTTATAGAAATCCCTCTGACCAATCAGAATTGAGAATTCAACATCTCTGTGGTATACATTTCATTAGAAAAATATGAACAGTTATCGAATCTCATGTCTTAGTGCAGCAGGAGCTCTGGTGGGATCAGATGTAATAACTGGGTTTAAAACGGAGCGAACCCCAGTTTTAATTTCTGTTTTAATTGACTTTCACTGCTTTAATTTCTGAACAAAACAGCAGCATCAAACAGCAACATGGCTTTGGAGAGATAACGAGAAGTCACACGAGGACAGGCAGAGTGAACAAATCTGTTTTGAGATGATGAAACTATGTCATCATACTGTGTTATTACAATACCAATAATACAGTGTGGAAATGTCTTTTCATCTCTACTGTCCATTTTACTTCACTGCCTGAGTCATATCACAAACACATCTGATTACCCATTTCAGCTAATTATCATGCAGAATTTGAGGTGTGGGAACAGGAAGAACACAAAACCTGTGCAGTTCATGTCAGTTCAGCCTTAGGCAGAATCAGAAGATGACACAAAACCTGTCAATGTAGCTTGTTAATGTGAAATGAGGTAAAAGTCTGAGGTAAAAGTAGTTGACATTACATCAGTCAGTGTTTTTTATTTGGCACATTTTCTTTTTCTTTATTCTCTAACAAAGCTAGAACTTTCTTTATTCTCTAACTAAAGCTAGAATTCATGTAGAAGAATAACTGTGCCTTCAGTACGAGTTAGGACTGTACAGTCTAAAAGAGGTACTGTAGAATGGACAATAAATAACTAGAAGAAAAGGTGCCAATAATATACTGTAAAAAGTGTTGTTAATTACTGTAAAAATAGAATTTTACAGGATAGACGTTACAATTTCTCCCTGTAGGTAAATTACAGCTACAGTAGTCCTTTTATTTATTTATTTATTTATATTATTATTATTATTATTATTATTATTATTATTATTATTATACAAACTATTCATTGTACTTGTAATCCAGTTTAAGGCTAATTACTGTAATATTTAATCATATACGGTAGTTTACTGGCAGTAGGAGTTGCCAGTAAAATTCTGTCAAAACCTAACAAGACAATAATTTTCTGTAAATTATTTAACCATGAAAAAAATTGGAAAATGTACACAATCTAGCCATATCCTGTAAATCCTGTGAAATAAATGTTCACCAATAAATGACTGTAAAAAAAAATTAAACTGCGTTAGAATTTCTACACAAAGCAAACCAACCAAAATGGTCAGAAGGAGGGATGAAAAAGAGGAGTGCAGGGTATTATATCTTTCTAAAAAAGTATATCTCAGTATTACCATTTTTTTTCTCAGCGGTCCTGCATCACAGAAACCACAGTTTCTTATCTTAACATGAGCAGAACAAAGCACTCCTACTTAAGAACTGGAGCAGCATGACATCCTGTCAAAAGGGGCCCAAAATCAAATAAATATTAGTGCCACCAATAGGGGGTGGTATTGCATGTGTGTGTGTGTGTGTGTGTGTGTGTGTGTGTGTGTGTGTGTGTGTGTGTGAAGGAGATGAATATTCTGACAGGAAGAAATCAGTAATTTAAGCTCTGATTCTTTGCACACAACATGGTGTAAGAGTCTGGTATCATATTCAGTGTGAGGTATAAGCATTAAACACACTAAGAAGTGAGCTCAAGGCCCTACATCTGCTTCCTGATACACTTCAAAGTAATGAGTAATGCAACACACACACACACTCCTGCACCTCATCGTCAGCATTTGCTCTGTCAGGAGACGTTTGTATCCCTGTCTATGGATGATAAATAAATCAAGCAGCAGTTTGATCTTTCTTGCTCTCTCTCTCTCTCTCTCTCTCTCTCTCTCTCACACTCTTTCAATCCGATACTCGTCAGAGTAAATGTGAGATGTAAACTCAGGTGTGAAATCACCAGAGATTGAAGTCTTACACTTTTCAGGACCCTCACAGCCAGGTTTAGATCCTTAATGTAAACACAGGGTGTGTTTCATCTACATTATTTAACGAAATGTGGTGCAAATTTAGGCAACTTATATACTGTAAGTATTGGGAAGATGTAGCGTACAATTTTACATACAATATATAAAGAATATACTGCAACAAGGCATGCTGTTACAGGGAAATAATCAACAATGGCGTGGTGTGATGTGACCTGGCGTAAAGCAGGGTTACTGTTACTACCCCATAGCTGATTATTTTCCAATAACTGCACATCCTGAAGTGTTTTATTTCCCTTATACCAACACATTATGCCCACTCTAACTATTTTATATTTATTGAAAAAATGTGGTGAAGAAAATTCTACCCTGAAGAAGAGCAGAGAGAATGATGCCAGGTCCAGAAGCTCAGTAAAAAAGGTGTTTATAATGCCATAGAAAAACAGAGAGTATACTCTCAAGGAATCTGATCCAAGAGCAATTCAAGTAACAGACTGACTTTAAAATCACACATACATCACTTCATATACTTCAAATGATCACATACGTTTGACAAAGGAGGAGTAAAGAGAGGGTTACATGAGGTTACTGGACTGCAGGTGCACAATAAAACTGGCTCAAACTGGTTACTTCCACAGCACCAAGAAATGTGTCAGGGTAAAACCTTGAGTGTTAGAAGGAAAACAGCACTTCACAAACGGATTCACTGCAACCTCAGAAATCATGATCTAGATATCTAGATAAGTGTGCAGACGATCGACAAGTATAAACTGAAGTCAAAACAGAAATCAAACATAATGCAGATACAAAATAATATTGTTAGCAAGACAGAGAATAAATTATAAGTTTAACTATGGCTTCACCAGAATGACACCTAATTTTTTATCCATTTATAGCTACATTTAATATAATGTAATATAAACCTATGACTTGCCTTGCAGCTGGAGCTACTGTCATAGCTGCTGTTATAGGAAATTAGACAACAGTGATTTCCAGTCCACTAATTTGACTGGACATGCGGCGTTCCAAGAGTGCTGATATTTAGAATAACATATTTAGAAAAACACTAAAATTATGGAGTAGCAAAAACTAAAGACTGGTTATTAAATTGCGGTCACACCAGACCTGTTTAATGTGGTATATTTTGCAAAAAGAAAACAAGCAGACAAAAAATACATTAGTTATCTTGTGTTAGCTGTTTATGGTATTATAATTTATATATTTTTAGGTCTTTGGTCTAGGATTTGGTTTTAGGTCTGAAATATTTCTTTAGTATTTTTCTTATTTAAAGCCTTTCCATTTTGTTTTGTCTATACCAGTAATAGTGATTAAGGATTATTCACAATAAAATTCAATTACCCATATACAAAAATACAGATTCATACAGATTTAGATGTTTTTATTGCTTAAAATTGCATGTTGTGAATTTTGACATTCAAAATAAAAATCAGTTATATTGTAAAGTAAACGGAATGTCTATATTTAGGAACACCAGAACCTGAAACAACAACAACAACAACACCAACAACAACAATAATAATAATAATAGCTTTCAGTGTGCTTATAAACAAAAGACATTCTGGTCTAGAACATTTCATGTTGATGACCAAAATTATAGAAAATATTTTGAACATATAGCAATATTCACATGTACAACATTTACATAGGTTAAGACTGTTGCATGCTTTGAGAGGTTAAAAAAAATTAGATTTTTTTAAAGCTATTTATTTGTTTGTTTGTTTGTTTAATGTGGGGTTTTATGCAGGCTCAGAGGCTGAAAATAAAAGATGGGTTAGCCTGATGCAAAAGGGATTTGAAAATGGTGGCATTACATGACTGGAGATTTACACATTCCTTTTTGTGAATTTATTTTCAGTATATATTATTCCTTAACATATGAATATAGTTTCATACTGCAACACTCAAGGTGTCTTATTGATCTTTCTGCAGTTAAAGCACCTTGCAGTACAAACTGAGAAATAAACCTGCAATGGCACATGTATCAGACCACTAGAGGGACTCATGACACTGTTTAAAGGGAGCAACCGTTCCATATTTATGGGGGAAAAAGGCCTGAGTACCTAGTGAACTGTACAATTTCAAGGTTTTCGAAATCCAAACACACCTGATCAACCTCATGTGCTCATCTGAGAAATCCTAAATTGATCTACCCGGAGGCTAACATTTTCAGCAGCAACAGTCGTCTCAAATCCGGGTCTAGACCTGTTAATGAGCAAGCCAAAGGAGGCAACAGGAGTGAGGAAAACACCCTCATTCTCCTCTTCTAGTCAATAGTGCTCCAAACTAGATTGTAAAAAAAAAAAGTTTCAAAAGTCTGGAACGGTTGAAAATTTGTCAGGAATTGGACACATGAGAAAACTGCACTGTGTATGAGGAGAAGGTAAAAAAAGTGACATAGCATCAACTAGCAAAGCTAAGAAACGTGGCAGTCTGTGGCAGAGCGAACACAAGCATGCCACTGAAACACAATGCATAAACTGTATTACTTTTCATTCGTGACATGCAGAAAACATACTACACTGAAAAGCAAAAATGCCGTTGCATTGCTCTTATGTTGCTTTATCTCTTAATGATAAAAATTATCAGGGATTTTTTTTTTTTTAAATTAAACACTGGTCGAGTTGAGTCGGGAGTGACTGTAATTCCATGTTACATTCCATTTCATCAGTGTGTTGCAGTCGTGCCACACTGAAATGCAATCATTGTACAATCATAGCCTTAAATTGTACTCGGGGAGCATTGGGGAAATGAGTAATCCTGAACAAAACAATCAGCTGATATTGTCTTTGGTTTCCCAAGGAAAAACAATAAATGGCTCCAGATAGATCAACTACACGCTGTAGTTCGACAGAATCGTAGGTTTATTTCAGCTCTACTGTACAATGAAACACAGCATGAAAATGACTGTACAAACACACTGCGCTGTACTGCAGGTTCACGTTCACTGCACTCCAATGTCCAATGCTAACACGTGTAAAGCTCACATTTTCTACAGTACATGGCTATCGTGTACAGTATCATAGTTGAACGATGTACACTATACATCTGCTTTTGCTACACACTGGCTCAGTAGCTACAGATCAAAACATCTATAAACAAACTGTTCTATATAAAACTCTCCATCGTATTTACACATATGATTGAATATGTACAAAATAAATGTAACTGGAAAAAAAAAATAAAACACTTGTAATGAAGTCCAAATACAGTATGTGAATTCTACAAAGGAATTCATGAGTATGATTAAGTAATAAGCAATGAAATGATTAATCATTTTGTTATTGACATGTCCCATGTATCATTCACAGCTTTCAAGTTTAGAATTTAGAGAAAAGGTCATGGATATTTCACACGTATATTCACCTAGTGTTCTTTCAGCTGGTAGTCAGAGGTTTGAACATCTAATCAGTGTAGATGTTCGTGAACATCTAATAACGTACAACTGAGGCAGAATCCATTCCAAGCACAGAGCCAAGTGTTAGAAGTCCTACAGTGGCTCTCTGACATTTCTGCTGTGTAACATCTAGCACAAAACCTTAATGGAATAAATTGGTAAAGAAAAAATTAATAAAATCACAATTTTATTTTTTTTTTATATATATTTATATTTAAATAAAGACTTGCTTCAAATGACAGTGTATATTTTTTAACTGATTTTGCAAAATAGATCGTAGAGTCTGTATTTAAGTCTGTATTAAGCCAAATTTAAGTTCCAAGTGGAACTATATTATCATCTGAATCATTTCCAGCTTTCTAGTTTCCTGTTCAAACTTTGAGAAGCAGGGCCTAAGAATTGAAATTCAAGCTGTCCAAGATGGCTTCCGTTTTACCGTTCCATCATTTCTTAACAATTCAAAAGATTTGTTAGCATCATTATCCTCGTAGCTCCAGTGTGAAAAGTAAAAACAAAACAAAACAAAACATAAGACCACCATCAAACCCGGGCTAAGTGGAATATTGTGTAAATTTCATTTTTCAACAAACTATTCCTTTAGCTCCTGAGCTACCACCACCCACAACCCTTCAACACTCTGATGTCCTACGAATTCCAGCTAGAAAAACAAAACATGGAGATTTTTTGGTTGGACGACATTAACAGTCATGGATCTGCAAAAAACAAAATAAGCAGATAGAATATTTAGTTATTTACACTCATTACACTCAACACTTTCCTACAGAATTGACATTTCTCACTGTTACATAAAAAAAAACATTGTTAATATTAAAAGTGTTTACACACATAAATCTGCAAATATAAACACCTTATAAAAGAAAACGAGTAATCTGCACAGATTTGAGAATTTCTAATGAAAATGTCTAAAAATAGTAAAATATGTAGACCAATTTTGATTAATTTACATAGCATTAATTATTATATAATATAATATAATTATTATTATAAAAATTAGGACTGGTTGAATTAGTATTTGATAGGAAGTGTATATTTATTTATATCTGTATCTTTAAAGAACTTTGTTTTTCATATCTGTATCTATGATGTGCTGGTGAGTAGGTAATTGTATTAAGTGAATAAGGATGTTCTTGCACTGAATTAAAAAAAAAAAAAACAAGCAACTGCAACAATCTGTACATTCATCCTGTATAAACCTGCAGATAAAGGATCTGCTCCATCCATCAGACGGGTAAAGTGCAAACAAATATTTGGATTACATGACAAATAACATGACTGTGATTAATTCAATCTGAAAAGGTTTATAATAAGATCTACAAAGCAAGAGGTAAAAGAGTCAAGGCCATGCTGTAGATTTGTAGGTAACATATCACAATCCTTTCTCTCTCGGATTGGTAGTAAAATATATAATACAATCAGATAACAAATAGCTAAAGGCTGTGTTTCCCAAACCAGGCCCCCCATGCAGTTCACATGTTTAATTGTTCATACATTTGCTTTGAACAGCACTGTTAAGCCGGGGCTGGACAACTCAGAAGGCCAGGCACCAGGGACAAGCAGATGTCGTGTTCATGTGCTGTTCAATTTTTATTCGCAGTTGCCCAGTTATCAAGTAGGTTAAAAAAAACCCTACTCCTTACTGACTTTCACAAAACAAAAGGTTTCATTTGGTATGTAGCTATGTTAAAACTTAATGCATGTGTAATTGTGATTGCGTAACCACAAGTGAGAACTAAACATATTGTAAGAAAATAAAGACACTAGCTAGGCTCAAATAAATCTTTTATGTCTTAGGACTGAACACCACATCTTATAGCCAAAATGTTGGCCAAGTGACTTTTTGTCAAGGTCACAAACATAATGTGCTAACATTACAAATTTTGTTACAGGAGGTTAATAATTATAAACTCATTCATTACTCTTTGTCTGTATTAATGCACTTAACTAGAGCACCACACGTTATATTATATTATGTTAGCTACCATTTTTTTTTTCAACCAATCAGGTTTTCTAGAAACCAAAACATGGGGTCTGGTAGTTGATACCAAACTGCTAAGAAAAAGGATATTTTGTCTAAGATGGCTCCTATAATGTTACAGCGTTCAGGTCAGGTTTTTGTTCAAGCAAGTCACAGAGCATCCTTAAGTAATGACACTTTAAGGCAGACACATATTTCCTGGTTTGAGAAACACTGTCTTCTAGACAGATTCTAGCATTTCTCACCATTTGGAATATATTAACACTCACTATATTTTTCACTTTTTCATAATTTAAATAATGGACAACGAATAATACAGATAACAGTTTGATATCAATTGAAAAAATGAATTCTAAAACATACTGAAGGCTCTGAAAAAGCAAAATGCTGTAGAAAAAGGCAGAGGTTCAGGTAACATATCTGCTATGTACTAGCATGACTAGCTGCTGTACTATAGGATTAAAACATGAGGCACAATGAAATAGATAATACCCCTTTCTGAAAAAAAATCACATCAAATATAGATAAAGTGATCTTAACCAGCTGTATCATGTCAAACCTTTCTGTGTGCGCATGTGTGTGTATGTGTGTGAGTGAGAGAGCTCTCTCAGCAGGGGGAGGAGGAAATATGCTCAGGGCACTTGAGCAGAGCAGGGTAGTTGGCGCTCATCTGGAGCGAGGCTTCGCTGGAGATGTCTGACGGACTGCGTCCTCGCGTCCATGCGTCTGGGTGAAGAAACTGAGCCGAGTAATCAGAGCAGTTACTGAGACGCGGCCCGTAGAAATTTGAGTGAGGCCGGTACAGCTCCTCCGCTGTGTATCGCTTCATGAACAGGTAGACAGACATCACGCCTGCCGCCTTCAGGACAGAGGAAAGTCAGGCTCAGTGAACATGGTCAGAAATGAAATTGAGATCTGAAGAAATTAAACTGAGAGCTGAAGTTTTACCTCAGTGAGCAGGAAGGAGATGGCCGCGAAGGCGAAAGACCAGCCATATTTGTAGCTGAAGTAGGCTTCGTTTGTCTTAGTTCTGTTCAGCATCTCGTCATTGATGTTGGAGATATATAACACCAGACCAACTACCAGAGAAAGACCTGGAACAAAGGAACATTGTTACTGACCACACTGCAGGTTTGCTGTGTGGTACTACTTGCCCTTTTCCACCAATCACAGCATAGCACAGCACGGTAACCTGGACAATCTTTGTCCTGTGGCAGAGTTTCACTTCATATCACTGAATGTTATCAGGTTGTATCCAGTGATAGGCACGAAAAGTGTACGACTACTCATTATTAAAGAAATTGAAAAGAAACTAGCAATATCTCTTTTGTACACTGCAATGTTTTTCACCCACAGAGTCAATGATTGAGGGCACAAAGACATCAAGACAGAGTGAGTCTGTGTTAATGGCATTGCAGTCACCCAAACAGAAGTGTGCACAGGACTTTAATCTTTAGTAAAAATACACAATGCACAAAAATTTCACTTAAACACAGTCACACATAGTCAAGTGTGCCAATACTTTAAATCTTACATAACCTAATGTCTGTGGACAAATTTCAGTTTCATTGTACATCACGCATATGTAGGAGGGTATACAGCACTATTATGTTATACAACATGTAGTGGTGAAAACAACGTGAATAGGAAGCCTTTTGCTATTTGACCTAACTAGAAGATTTCACATCATTAGAAACAGTAGTGTGGATAAATAAATAAAAATGAATCAGATGATGTTAAACTGTCAGATGTAAACTGTGAAGCTGTTTAAATCTCAAGAAAAGAAACAGGTTACACGTGTGTGAATACGGGCTTTGTTCGGCTGTTCTGCTACCTGAGAGAATGAAGAAGATTCCAGAGACGAACGCTAGGATGGTGCGGTGGGGCCGGATATGGCCGATGTTGCTCAGGACGAAGCCGATGAACATGAAAAAAAGACTGACCAGTGGGAACGGCGTAGCTGAGCGGATCATTTCTGTACATGCATACACACACACACACACACACACACACATACACACACAGAGCAGAGCAAACCTACTTTAATATTAATGCCTGGCGCACTGACCTGCCTGCTATGTGCATGGAAATAATTCAGGCTTTAAGAGATGACTGAGAAAGAATAATAGGTTAGTTTAGTTTCCAGTCTAAAAATATTATCACCTTTCTTACTAAACTTCATGAAGCATGAAATTATTGATTTGATGTTTGTAAATTATTGCAGCTTATTTCAGTTTGTTCGATTCATTTGCATGAGTTTTCTTACAGGTTATCTACACTGCTGTTCTGATTTTTATCTTTAGGTGCGGTAATCTTTACAGAAAAAACAGTCACCTTGTGAAAGGAATTGTTATATCTCAAGACTGTGAGACCATTAACATCCACTAAATTCATGCTTTATTCTACTAGCAGCTACAGTGAGGGGAAATATGTATTCAGACTTTTTTTTATTATTGTTTAATGTACTTCCAGTGCATATATCCACTTCTGCCAATCTGCATACATAATGTCTGACTCTGAACTTATAAATTTGAACAGAAAAGTGTCTACATAAGCATTAACAAAGATAGGTTTAAAAAAACAAAATTGATAGGTAAAAAGCATTTAGACATGACTAGGTAACAATATTAGCACTTTGTTGCAACACCATTGTTTGTGATTACAGCTTAGAGTAAGAAGTAGTTAGGTTTTTGCAGCATTGTGGTTCGATTTTGGCTGGTGCCTGGGTGTTAGTTGTAGATGCACATCCCTGGGCTTCTTTTTTAGCAGAAGGGTTTTGTGTAGGGTGTAGGAACAGAGATGATTGCGGTGCAGTTTATTGCTTATTGTTCTCTGTGTAACTGTTGTGCCCTGCTGCTTTCAGGCTATCCTGCAACTCTTTTT
Source organism: Pangasius sanitwongsei (assembly GCA_037576675.1). Taxonomy (NCBI): domain Eukaryota; kingdom Metazoa; phylum Chordata; class Actinopteri; order Siluriformes; family Pangasiidae; genus Pangasius; species Pangasius sanitwongsei. The sequence continues at coordinate 28,152,332 of CM075004.1, read as the reverse complement.
TTGTGTGGCTGCTGCCTTCACAAACAAACATATCTTTGTTTGAACTGGATATATGTACTGGAAGTACAGGGTGTCCCAAAAGTCTCCAAACATAGGGGAAATTAACATGTTTTAGCAAAACGTCTTCCAAAGTTTTTCATACTTAGTTTATATTATATATATGATTACATATGTTTTTTAAAGACAGCCTTTAAGAATGCCTTTGACAAAAGAAGAACGTATTTGTGTACCAGGAAAAGATACAGCACAAAGATCATTTAAAGGAACGCATCTGAAGTACAATTACATGCATAACACCAGATGTGTTAACACGAGTTCATCATGAGTGGGAGAGAGGACTCTGTGTGTGTTTGCAAAGAAATGGCAATCATGTAGAGGATGATATGTAAATAAAGTTACATTCTGCAAAAAAGTGTAAATTTCCCATATGTCCCATATGAGACTTGTGGGACACCCTGTACAAAAACAAAAGTGTCCATATCTATCTATCTATCTATCCATCCATCCACAGTTAGGTCCGGAAGAATTTGGACAATGACAGAGTTTTTGTGATTTTGCCTTTATACACCACCACAATGGATTTGA